>JAUJPP010000848.1:0-10833 GCA_030562195.1 Nipponacmea schrenckii
TCATCCGACAGCCTCAAACACATGAAATCGTTTGTTTAGCTAATCAGAAATAGTCTACAGAGCTTTCCTTTGAAATTTGAGCCTTCAAATCCTTGGGTATACATAATTATCCGTGTTTGAAAATCATAATGTCTTAAGATATTATGAACGTCCCGCCATATTGGAAAATCAAAGAGTTATAAATAGACTACTGCGCAGGCCCACACTGATAAAACAAAAAGAAAGTACATGTAATAACAATTGTAGATTTTGTCAACAGGACACACAATTTTCAGACTGACTGAAGACCAGCTGCTTACAGCACGGAAAAAATATTAAAAAGTGAAATTTTTTAGGTATATTTCAAGGTATTTTGCGATTTTCATAGAGCTTGAGTATTTCTGAGGACTGTTTAAATGTAACAAAGGCCCAAAACGACCCCTAAAAATCAAGATTGTGCCCCTTTAAGGATGATCAAACCAAAATGACAAACAAATTGGCTTTAAGCACAGAAATTGTTAAGTATGGTGGTCCATGGTCTGTTGATATTATTGTTGATAAAATTGAGGAATTAGGTAGATTGTCACCCAATCCAGAAAAGTCTGTGAGAGATGCTCTGCTCTCTCAGATTAAATTCCACCGCACTGTCTTGTGTTCCACTGGTCCAAAAGAAATTTTTCAAGAAAGTGTAAAGAAAAGAAAATACACTAATGATGAATTGGCTGATAATTTGAGAGAAATTTTGGTACTTAACACTGGTCCATCCAGTTCAGAACTTGAGAACAAAGATCTTTTATCCTATAAAACATCCTCTGAGATTCACGAGTGCCTAAAAGGCAAAAAAGAAGCACTTTATTCCAAACTTGCTACTGAACGACAGCAGAGATTAATCAATCAAATAAAAGAACTGCTGCCAGCTTACATCCAAAATCCAGAATTGCTTATCCATAAGCGTGTTTCACACAAGTGCTTAGAACCTGGCCGAGCAGTGCAGTGGTATTCTGGTAAAGTGACTGGAATTAAATGTTTGAAGTCCGATGTAATTAAAACTTTATTTTTTATTTCATATGATGAGTGTCCAGATGATGAGTGGTATTTTCCTCTTTTGATTGATATAAAGAATGGTGATTTAATTGTTTACAAATAAGATTGACTGAGTAGGGGCCCATTCATCTCCACACCTTCCACCTCTTGTGGGTTACCAGATCTGGTAATTTTAGGGTGGGGTTGTTTGGAATAGTTTGTTTAGTGTATAAAGGTTTGAAATGTGGTTTGGTTTAGTTCTTGATGTGTACAAAGTGTATATATCTGTTAAAGATGTTTATTGTGTTGTTTTTTTTTTATTTATTACAGTTTATTTGAATATATTATTGGTTTGGTTTGTTTTGTTTTGTTTGTGGGGGAAAGACAAAGGAGAAAGGGGTGGATAGACTTAATACAGCTGTGATTGCCCAGTAATCGGGGGTGATCTCATGATATTTTAGTTTCATTCATCTCCACACCTTCCACCTCTTGTGGGTTACCAGATCTGGTAATTTTAGGGTGGGGTTGTTTGGAATAGTTTGTTTAGTGTATAAAGGTTTGAAATGTGGTTTGGTTTGGTTCTTGATGTGTACAAAGTGTATATATCTGTTAAAGATGTTAAAGATGTTTATTGTGTTTTTTTTATATTTATTACAGTTTATTTGAATATATTATTGGTTTTGGTTTGTTTTGTTTTGTTTGTGGGGGAAAGACAAAGGAGAAAGGGGTGGATAGACTTAATACAGCTGTGATTGCCCAGTAATCGGGGCCCGGTTTCATAAAGCAGGCTAAACTTTTAGTCTACTAAACCTACTTAGCCGTTTAAGGTTAGTCGCCGAGTTTTAGACGGCTAAACTCCGTTTCACATGGCCGGCTAAACTTCAAGTTTAGCCGTCTAACGTTAGTCGATGATTTTAAATGCATAAGCGGCCTCGCGCGTGTCGTTGCTTAGAAACGTGAGATTTATTTACTTCCGGCATGATTGTCGTCTGCTAAACAATGGCCGAGATGGACAATGAAAAGCGCCCCAGGAAAAAGTCCCCTACGTTCTCTAAAGCAGAGGAAGCTCTGCTTTTGGAGGAGTACGAGAGACGTAGGAGTATCTTAGAGTGTCCAAAGGGGACGAATACCGCTCTCGCCGCCAAACGACGGGCTTGGGAGGAAATAGCTGCCTCCCTCAACAGGTAAGCCTCACTAGGCCTAGTTACTGCGTGCATCACATCACGACGGTCAAACTCCAACTATTCATCATTCATTAGGCCTACTACCAAAAATATGAATAATTCACCATTAGGGGATTAGGCCTAAATGTCTGTAGGCTAACTGTTGTGGGCTTGACTGGTCGAATTGCTTTGCTTGGTCGATTTGGCAAATGGACGATTAGGAATTAGGCCTATTATTTACAAATGTCATTTCAATGAAGACGGTCTTTTCACTCCAGTGACGTAAGGTAATAAAAACCCAGCGTCGCCCGCTAACTGATGGTGCCATCCAATGATCCAAACCCCAATCGATCGAAATGAAGCACCGACTTTAAAAATGTCAATGACAATAATGCCAATATTTTAGTTAATAGGCCTAGTGTTTTAATCGTTGTTTTCATTCATTATAGCTTCAACATCAACGCAGTACGCTCCTGGGAAGATATCAGGAGAAAGTACAAGAATATCCTCCAATCAGGTAGGCATTGTTTATTACTAGCGGATAAGATAATAGGGCTAGGCCTACTAGGCCACTGCTACTGGTTTCAACAATGCTTGAAATATATATTTGATAATACATTATCTTGCACACGATGTAGGCCAAGGGCTAGGTCGTTACTTATTTTATAAAATCTTATAAATCTGACAATAAAAAGTTTAGTTGTTCAGATGGGACAATAAACCGAGTTCCTGTGTGCTACACTCTGTGCACGTTAAAGATCTCTGCAATTAGTCTGTCATTTGCGCAAAAATTTGGTACGTAAAACTCAATTTCATTTCATTTATAATTTGATTAATTTCAGTAAATTGACGTTTTCTTTTCCAGGTAAAAAAAAGACTGATTCAAATACAGGAACTGGTGGAGGCCCTACCCAAGTGTTGACTGAGGCAGAGGAAAAGGCCATCAGCCTTAATGAGGGGCAAGATACTCTTGTTGGCCTCCAGTCTGGTATTGACAGTGCTTCCTGTAAGTAAGAATATACTTTCAGACATACATTCAAAATATTAAATTGAAAAATACTCTGAGTAAAATAAGTTCAAAATGTGGTTAATTTAATCAACTTCTTGCTATCACTGTAGGAATATATTTCTCTTTTTGACAATTCTGTACATGTGTCTGAGTAAACATTTCTTGCTTGCAGCATTTGATGATTTCCACCCGGTCACAATCATGGACTTGGGGCTGAAGATACTGGAAAATGGTAAGATCCTTAAAACAGTGTTAATGCAATTTGCCTATTTAACGTCTATTATTGACGCTCTACCCATCATGGCATGACAATTGCGTTTGGTGGAGGGGATCCACATGATATCATTTTCCCCCAAGGATTCCTGTACCACTACCCCCATGCCCTTTTTTCTCCCCCCCCCCCACCATGATCAGGAAATCCCAAATTCTGATCTTATCACTAAGGCTAATTAATTCATTGCAGGAACAATAGCAACTGAAGTGTCCAATGTACCTGCCCCCACAGCCACCAAAAGGCCAGCAGCAGAAACAAAGGGAGTTGATGCATGGCAGGAATATCTCCAAGCAAAGATAGATTCTAAAAAAGTGCTCCTGCCATTGCAAACTAAGTTTTACCAATCTGCAGCAAGCTATTTTGACAGCCAAACAGAACTAGCAAGACTTAGAATCAAACTAGCCAAGGACAGATTAGAAGAGGAGTAGCTGTATATATAATGTGTTCTATTTAAATTTTACATGTATATAATAAATATGATAAATGTGGAATGATGTCATTCACTGATCACAGCCTTCCACCCCACAGAGCCACTTGAGCCTTAGGATCACTTGTATCCATGTGGGGTGGGGGCTGTGAACAATGGATGACACATATACAATTGACTGGCGGTCAATACCTAAATTACTGCCACGCTTTTGTATAGGTCAAAGCATAAATTACTTGAAGAACACTGATGATTTATGCGGGATATGAATTACAAGTTTCATATTCATATTATTTTATTTGGTTTGAATTTCCAATTAGGTTGATTAAATCTATGACTTTCAACATCATTTTGAACCTAAAAATTCATTTCACTTTTTAATAAATGGAAATCAATAGTTTTGATGATTTAAGCAAAATGGGTATCTGCAATGAGTTGTCTAATTCTGAACCCATCGTTGATATCCTCAGCATCAAGATTGTGTAGATCATGTTGTTGTTGATCAGCTGCCGGGGGCAACTCGGGTTCTACCAAGTCATGATGGAGGACACCGATGTTGTGCAGAATTACACAGCTCACAACTACCTTAGGGATTGATTCAGTTTTTAAGCGTATGCCGGTTCTTAAACACGAAAAACGTTGCTTAAGGATGCCATAAGTCTGTTCAATAACAACTCTTGTTCTTGTCTGAGATCGGTTGAATCTTCTTCTCTCTGGTGTGGCTGGATTTATGAACGGGGTCATCAGATAAGGCTTGCAGGGATAACCTCCATCTCCTAGCAGGATGCCATTATGCACACCTAAATTAGAAAAGCATCACATTATTATTCACTGTCAAGACCATATGGGCCTATTCATGGCCAATGGCATAACAATATTACGCTAAAGGATTTATTTTGATATATTAGGAATGCAGTCAGTGAGCAGATAATTGAATTATTCGAAACTTTACCTCTCTCAAATTCATGGGCAAGAGTTGACGTCCTAAAGATTCGACTGTCATGGACAGAGCCAGGCCATTTGGCAACTACATTTGTTATCAAGTGGCGGTGATCGCATATCATCTGTAAAAGATGATCATAATGTATGATAATAAAGAAAATCAAGAACAATTGGTACACCCCCGGGAAAATGTTGAAGTGCTGACTGCTGTCAATTACAAACAATAGTTTTTTTAGATTTATGGTCGGCAACTTTTTTCGATCTTAAATGGATTAAAAGTATCGGCCTTGTGGGCCTACATCAACAACTGTTTATTGCAAATTATAATTGTTGTTCAATCAAGTCCATATACCATCTTTTCAAATTCCATCTTCAAAAAAGCTTACCTGGACATTCAGGCTTTTGAAGCCTTTTCGATTTACATAGCCCCTTTCTCTCTCTCCAATTGGGGACTTGATCCACACATGGGTGCAGTCGATTGCCCCAATCACATTAGGAAATCCTGAAACGCAAAAAAATATATATTGTTATAGGCCTTTTATAACATAAATAAGTTTTTATAACCTGTCCTGGGACTAGGCCGTGACAAGCGTATATCAACAAAGACATACAACGCAGAAGGAAAAGTAGTGAAGGAAAATGACATTAATTGATGGTGCTGTGATCAAGGTGAGTATATGTGGCGAGAGGTAAAGAGGTTGGGGTGGCATGTTGAAGGCAGTCAGTAGCCGTTCGAGCTGCCCACCCACGGGTAAATACATGTGTATTTGTCGGGCATTTATTTGGTTCGTGAGTTGAAGTTGCAGGAAATGCACTCTCCAATGAAATGGAGTAAAATAATTTGCACCCCTGCCCCAAAAGAGTTAGGTTTGTTGGGAAAAAATATGCCCATGCCGTCTAACCTTCACATCAAAAGACATTTGGATAGCATATGTTGCAATTTTTCTGAGAGGAGCACAGGAACCTACCTGACAGTTTGTAAAATTCCTGCTTCGTCCTGTTCACAGCCGCCGGACTTACGGGAAACGCGACAAATCTACGGAGATGTCTGACCAGCGCTTCACTAACGTTTTTAACAATCCGGCACACCGTAGACTTGGAGACTTGTATGGTGTCCCCTATCACCTGTTGAAAGGTCCCACAGGCGTAGAACCTGAGGGCGATCAGCACCTGAAGGAGGGCTGGCAGGGCTTGGTTCCTCCTCGTCTGGTGCTGAATGGATGGAGCTATCATGTCCACGATGAAGAGGATCGTAGGTGGACGGAAGCGGTATCGCCGATGCACCTCAACTTCGGGAAACATCTCCAACGGATTGTTCCTATCTCGAAACACCCGTTCCCGCCGCAGGGCTCTTCTTCCTTGTATGCCTATGATGTGGTGGTGCATGATAGCCGCCATCTTGAGGTAGCAACAACGATTTTAGTCGACTAAAGTTGACTTTAGCCTCCTCCCTAGCAGGCTAAAAGTTTAGTAGTCTAAACTGAATTTTAAGTCGACTAAACGTTTTGTGCAACGACTAACGTCAAAAGTTTAGTCGACTAAGTGAGTTTAGTCTACTAAACAAGTTTAGCCTGCTTTATGAAACCGGGCCCGGGGGTGATCTCATGATATCAAACTAATCCTAAGCTAATATTTTGCATTAACACAGTTGATAGTTTAATTATTATAATTTTTTTTGAAAGAAAAGTCCTAGATAGGTAAAAATGTATGAAAAGTTTAAATCTGTAATTTGACAACTATATATAATATATCAACATAGTAATATCCTCTAAGTATGATTAACAGCTATATAAATATGTACATATAAATTCTTTTCGGAATGTTTATGATCTTTCATGACAATACAATTAAATTATTATTTCTGATGCACCTATCTTGGATAATTCATTTAGATTGATTTTATTTTCAAATTTCTTTAATGTTTCCCCTTGAAAGTTCAGTAGTTTGTTACTGTTATAGCAAAATATTTTCATTTATTCAAATGCGAGAATACATTTCTATATCAGCTAGTTATTAATGTCTGGTGTTTATGCAAACAGTTTAAAAAATGTTACACTAATTTTTCATCGAAATTCAACACCATGGGGTGGAACCTCCTTTGTCTTTCCCAATGATGTCACTTCATTCATTGTTTTGAAATTCTAATGGTGTTTCTTTTTGTTTTCTCTATTTCAGGTTAAGATGGATCCACTGAAAGTAGCTTTTTTTGGTTCTAGTCATGTAGTTCGCCTGGAAAAGTTTTGGTTAAGTAATCCTTCAAATACTTTTAATGTTTCAAGACCAACAACTGTGAAGTTTTTTGGCAAAGGGGGTATGACTGCTGGGAAAGTGGGACCGTGGGGGCCTGACTCGCGATTTAGTGTTTATGTCAACCGGCTTCTGGTTTTTCGGCCCCATGTTGTTTTCATCATGCTTGGTGGAAATGACATTTCCACGTGTTCTCGTCCTGCAGACGTAGTCAAAAACTTGGAGGCAATCGCGAGTTTTTTTCAAGGAGCCGGTAGCACTCATGTGTTTATTGTTGGTCTTATACAAAGGGAACCCAGCAGATACCATACTCCAGGTCTAACCAGGGACGCGTTTTTGAGTCAGCAGCGTTCGGTAAACCATACATTAGGCAAGAAATTTGGTTTATATTACGTCAAGACTAGTTTTCTCAAAATTTCTAATTCCTCTAGTTTTGAAACCGACTTGATACACCTTAGCTCCTCAGGTATGCTGGCTCTGATTCGGCAATGTAGAACACGGCTTCAACAGGCGCTACATTGACAACCAAACAACTCTAGGCTCTCTTTAGAGCCGCAAATTATTTAAAAAAGAGTAACAAGTCTTTTCAAAAAGAAGAATTGTACAGTTGTTTTCACGACTACTTTCTTTTGACCCTGAAAGAGGTCACATTTTTCCAATCTTTACCATTCAAAGAAATATCAACAAAGACCAGTTTAAAGTAAATTTTAAACTGTTTATTCCTTAATTAAGATGCTTTCAATTTCTATTTTCAGGAAATAACCACAGAAAAAAAGGAAAAAAAAATTTTTTTTAACTTCCATAAAATTCAGAAATGTTAGATGTTTTTACGAAGAGGCTGATGTCAGTTCACTTTGTGGTCTAAGGGAGATAATTTGCTAACCCTAGGGTTAGGTTTCGGGGAAGGGAGGGATTGAATCTCCCAAATGTACAGGCCTAGGGTGGAACAAATATCTTATTGAGAAATTGGGATCTGGATCTGTTGGATGATTTTCTTCTCTTCTGATCTGAAATTAGAAAAAAAAAAATAACTCGCCCGATGGGCGAGTAGTATAGTACCTGTTAAGTACAGATTATTTTTAGTTTGCTATGAACAAGGTTGTCATTTAAGTTCTGATTTTTTGAATATGCCACTATCATTTTCTGTTTATAGACATGAGGAAATTTCTCTTGAAGACTCTTATAATGGGTTTGAACTATCTTACTTGCTTTATTACTGGTTGTATTAAATGGAACTACAAAGGGTGCTATGCCTACACTGTGGTGAATATTAAGTCCTATGGGTCTTGCTGTATTCAATGTCTCAATCCAATGGGCTTCTCTAGATTGACGGAATTTGGTAGTTTCATCTTCGGGCAAGTCGATTTCTATGCGCTCAATTGGGGTTAGGGTGAGATCGTCAAGTGAATGGTCGTCAAGATTGAAATGGTTAGAAACAGGCTTGTCTTTTTTTAATTTAATATCTGATCTGTGAGCATTAAAACGAGTGCGTAATTTGTTCTTTGTTTCCCCGATATATTGTTTGGGACATTTTTTACACGAAATTAAGTATATTACATTCGAGTTTTCACATGTTAGGTGCTCTTGGATCGGGTATCTTTTATTCGTAGAGTTACTTTGAAAATAATGCGTTTCTGATATAAAGGGACATGTTTTGCATCTGGTTGACATACATGGGGCACTCCTTAAACCTTGAGGCCCTTCGGCATAAAGTCTATTTTTAGTTGCTAACTGTGCTAATGTGGAATTTTTTATGTTTCGTAAAAATCGTTTAGAGTATCCACGCTCTTTCAGTTTTGAGAAAACAATCGTACAGGCTTGGTTGAAATCAGAAGGCCTTGTGCAAATTCGGTGAAATCGTAAAACTTGTGACTTAATAATTCCAGAAAATGTATGTTTTGGATGAAATGAGCTCTTATGCAAAAGTTGATGAGTGTCGGTTTCTTTGAAATATACTTTAATATCTAATTTATTAGTCTCCGCTATTGAATCACCTTTAAAAACAGTAGTATCGAGAAAATCTATGCTTTTGTGACTGACACTGGCTGTTAGTTTGATGGACGGGTGGTGGTTGTTGAGGATTTCAAAAAATTGCCAAAATTGTTCTATGGAGTAAGTCCAAACCATGAAAATGTCATCTAAGAAGCGTCCATAGAAAAGTGGGTCAAATGGACAAAGGGGTAATACCTCACGTTCCCACTCTGCCCTGAAAAGGTTTGCGTATGAAGGGGCGAATCGTTTGCCCATAGCTGTACCTGAGGTTTGTAGATATGTTTTACCATTAAGGGGGTTGACAACCTTATCGTTCTATCAACCTATGTACAAAAAATAGACGATTTCAACCACTTCTTTTCCACCTATCTGAAATATTTAAATATCAATGGAAAGAGGGGACTTTCAGCTATCCAAAAATATAAAATTTATTTCTTTATGACATTTCAACTTTAAGAAATAGGGTATGAAAGATGAACGAAAAAAGCGTCAATTATTCCCTTAAAATTAGCATATCTACTAGGCTATTTAATATAGAAGGTTGAAATTTTGCACAGCGCAAGTCTACATGTATCTCTACAAAATTACGTTGGCTTTTTGGAAAATTTTGTTTTGTTTTGAAGATATTGATAGAAATCAAAATTTTGCGAGTGCATTTACGAAAAATTGAATTTTTAAAAAACTATTCATTTTATAAAAAAAAGCCGACGTAAAGTTATAGAGGACATCGTAAGCTTTAGCTGAAGCCAAAGTTTGTAAAAATCGGATAAATTGTAAGCGAGATATGCTTTTGGAAAAATGGCATTTTTTTTCAACATTTTGCAAACACATGTAAACCTTACGTAATTAACGACCATGTTGTTAAAAGATTGTCTTTCATGCTGTAGAAATCTTTAAGCGCCTTTTAGGCATCGATATGCACCGATATCCACACAATTGGAGTGCTAAAACAATGGATTAGCACATGTCAAAACACCCCTACCCACCAATCATAAAATTTTCTTTGTTTACATGTGACGTAAAGATTTATGGGACATCACGTGACTTCTGGATTCCCCCGATACACAAACTCTTACTTCGCGTGCCGATATTAACAATAACTGACCGGCAAACGTAGAGAATGTTTATTTAGCCGATGACGTTGTAATCACAAATGTCAACTGACAACGTAATTTGTACGTCTACATAGAGGAATACCCCGTTTTGTTCTATAAATAGATTATCTTCACGGACGGATATCAGACGAACTACTGAAGCGATTGAGCTAAAATTTTTACTAGATGAGTTTCTTTTAATGCCAAATAGAATGGATATAAACTTAATACGTTTCTTGATTGAAATACACTTCGAACGATAAGGTTGTCAACCCCCTTAAATGTGAAATCATTGCGACTAAGACAAATCTCTAAAAGCTGTAAAATTGCATCGTCGGGTCTGTCTGGATCTGGGTTTCTATCAAAAGCTTTGCGAACTGCCATTAGGCCAGTAGTGTTCATAGAGTTATAATAAAAACTAGAGTCCACACTGACGTCATTTAACGTTAGAGATATCGTAACGTCACTGTGCCGACTATGGAGCGCGGCCGCCATTTTATAAGAGGTCTAGTTTGACGTTACGCTATATATCGTAATGTTAATTTCATTGTGTTGAACGGGCAATTCTTAACCCTTTCTTGCAGAATAAAAATAAACCACACTTTTGCTTGGATAAAACATCCATAAATAAAGGTATATAGACATGTAAACAAATTTTTCAATATGTTACAGTGCAAATAGAC
>JAUJPP010000850.1:0-10287 GCA_030562195.1 Nipponacmea schrenckii
AGCATGTGATAGTTACCATCAATATAAAGCTGATGTACAATTGTTAAAAAATATTGGGGTTAGTTAATGTGCAGTACATTTGACGTAAAATTGTAAACATGATGATATAGTTTGGGTGTTATACACAGTACCGTGCATGTTTGTGTACCTTTTTATATAGTATCTTGGAGTACATTTTATTATGGTATGTTGATGAAAGTTTGTTCTATAGATTTTATGTTCGTTATATAACAATAACAGTAAGCATTGTGCCACAACTTACTTAGTGTTTTAGTATGTTTATGTACATCTTTACATTATTTTGTATGCTAGTGTACATACTTTATTGGGGCATGTACAATGTTAAACATAATTATAGACAAATTATTAATTATTAAACTATTTAAAGAATTGTACAACACATTGTTGAGGTAAACTTATCCTTGGAGTAAAACAGAGGACCCTTTTATTCTAGGTAGCTGTGTACAGGTTTTCAATCTCATGGCCAAGATTAATGCCCGATGGAACTCCTGCAAGTTTAAATCAAGCCGGTGTAGACTATTATAATAACTTGATCAACGAGCTCATTAAGTATAATATTAAACCTTTCGTAACTTTGTATCACTGGGATCTACCACAAGCGCTACAAGTCAAGTATGGTGGATGGCTGAACGTTTCTGTTGTAGATGATTTCAGAAATTATGCTGATAAATGCTTTGAATTATTTGGAGATCGTGTGAGTGTTTTCTTTTGAACAAGCATTTATCCTCCGTATTGTTTACCATCACGAAACTTTATTATATAGAGACGATTCGATTTACAATGTCGCAAATATGAAGAAATCAAGAGAATTTTGAGCAACCTATCGATGTTAGTTCCTTGTGTTTAATTTTATAGTTGACATTCTTCCACTACAGGTTAAGCTTGTTAAAGGCAATCACTAGAAATATGTATAAACTTCGGAAGTGTTGATAAGCTCATACTGAAAAGTTGCTTTACAGTATCTTGTGTCTAGAAGAATGTCTGAAATAAACTTTTTTCAAATTTCAGGTCAAGATGTGGCTAACTCACAACGAACCACCAGTTACGTGTGACAAAGGTTATGAAACTGGTACATTTGCCCCTGGAATAAGTCAACCGGGTGTTGGTGCTTATCGTTGCTCCTACAATCTTATCAAATCCCATGCAGCGGCTTACCATACCTATGATAGCAAATACAGAGCAAGACAGGGAGGTTATTTGATTTTTGTTGATATTTGTGATGGATTAATTGAACATGTCGGATGTCAAATTTTCTCAGGAGTCATAAAAGGGGACTATTTCTATTTAGTTTGATATGATACATTGAGCTAAATTATTCTTCGATTCATATAAAAACCTGACGAACAGTTCGCGCACATAAGGCTGCCTAATAACCTAACTAATTTTCTTTTAAAATTTGATTTTAAATATAAATTTGATTTCTTAAAAATATTTCAGGACAAATTGGCATTTCATTTAACGTTGATTGGATGGAACCAATGACAGAATCTCCAGACGACTTGAATGCTTCTTACAGAGCTTTGGATTTTATGTTGGGTTGGTTTGCTAACGCAATTTTAGATAATGGTGATTATCCAGATGTTATGAAGAAATATATAGGTGAAAAGAGTCGCAGACAAGGCTTCGCTCAATCGAGACTACCAGCATTTACTGAGACAGAAAAGCAATATAATAAAGGTGAGCTTTTTGTTATAAACCAGTTTTAAAAAAAAACTAGAACTGTGAACAGCTCCGAGCGTGGCAACTATGCGTTATCCCATGGATTTCGAACATTTTGAAACTTCTAACCTGCTAGCTTTCAATTCCGGTACTTTTCAGCCTCCAATTGTGGAACAAGCGTAACAATATTGTTAGATCTATAGACAGCTGATGTCAAGGCCATTCTATATGGAAAATTTCAAGGTCATTGAAGGTGAAGGTCACAAGATTTAGAATTTCAAATTTTTAAAAAATTCAAACGGGCATAAATAATAAATGACGGACTAATTAAATTTTAAAGAAAATTTGTCATTCTCGGAAAAATGGCGCATGCGCAACTAGCAATTGGATTTTTTTTCTTCTCGGGGGATACAAATTATTTTGTATAGCTAATATATACTGTTTTTGCTTACATTCTTGAATTACACGGGATGTAGGGTCGCCTGAAATGAGATAAAAAAACGGAAGTCCCCACGCCCAAACCGGAAGTGATCAAAAAATTTTGATGATATATTTTTAATTGTGTTGCTTATTTATCTATATCCTGTAAATTTCAGATCGATCCGAACATTAGAGCCCGAAAGTGTAATATAGCCGTCCCAAATTGCAAAATAGTCAGATTTCGGTGGGCTATAAAACCGGAAGTTAATATTTGTCATGCAATATCAGCACATCTATAGACAGCTGAGGTCAAGGACATTCTACATCTCAAATGTCAAGGTCATTGAAGGTCAAGGTCACGAGATATAGAGTTTTAAATTTTTGAAAAATTCGAACGGGCATAAAAAAAATTCAAATTCGAAAATCAAAATTCTGTTCCCAACATTTTTTAGATAAAGTATCAAGGTTTTGATAGACACCAAAATCATAAAAATCGGTCAATAATTGGCGGACTTATTAAATTTTTAAGAAAATTTGCCATTTTTGAAAACTGCGCATGCGCAACATTCAATTTAATTTTTCTTCATCTCAGGGGATTAAAATCATTTAGTATAGCTTAAATATACTGTTTTTGTTTAGATTCTTGAATTACATGGGAAGCAGGGTCGCTCGACATGAGACGAAAAAACCGGAAGTCCCCACGCCCAAACCGGAAGTGATCAAAAAATTTTGATGATGTAGTTTTAATTGCGCTGCCTATCTATCTATATCCTGTAAATTTCAGACCGATCCGACCATTAGGGCCCGAGCTAGCTTGAAATCTTATTTGCATATTATGCAATTAGCCACTTTCGGGTTAGCGAAAATACTATGTTAGATATTCATTTTTGATTCCAGCCCATATAAAAACCATTGGTGAAAACAAAATTAGTCTATCTTTTTCCGTTTGAGCTAGCGAGCTTCCCAAAAAAAAAAAAAAAAAAAAAAAAAAAAAAAAAAAAAAAAAAAAAAAAAAAAAATAATCCGAACGAAAACAAAGCGTGACAAATTTTATTTGCCACGCAAATAGATATGTTTTTTTTAATCCGTGTGGAATGAATAATGATGCCTTCGCTAAGTTTCGACGTTTAAGAAATGACGAGAAATATATTTTCAGAGCAAAATTTGAATTCCGAGATACCACCAGGTATTTCAGTAAGTCTAGCAAGCTATTTTTTTTTTATCTTAGACTTTGAGTGTAAATTTTCGGCAATTTTGCCTTTGATTTTCAGGGACTTTTGACTTTGTTGGAATCAACCATTATACCGGTAATTTAATTTCAAATCACCCTCGTCCGTATTCTATGCCAGGACTAGAGGATGATAAAGATACTAAAACTTTCAAGGATCTGAGTTGGCCAAGGTTAGTATAGAGCTAGTGCCTTACCTGCAGATTTGATTGTGCCCCGTGAGCGTGACTAAAACATTTCTATCAAACACCCACAACACTTTATGGTCCAGGACCCTTTTTTCTGAATAAAACTTAATTTTACAATTTTTTCGCAAGTAACTTTCTCCATTGACGATTTCACACTTATATCAAAGTTGCAAAGTCTTGATTCGGGATTCGATTGTCCTGGTAAACTGTAATGCTTTGCAAAAACACGAGCTCAATCGTTGGCTCATGGAGGAATACCGATAGACCGCGGAAAATGGTGATGTCCAAACAGGATGAAAACCAGGGCTTTACATATTCGGTACTGGAGATCCGAAGTATGCAAATTGGGCATTCCACAGAAATACTATTTAATTGTAACTACGTAATCCTGTCTATTAAATTTATATTGATTCTCTATTTTCAGTAGCAAGTGGGTGGCTGTTAATCCGTGGGGAATGAGAAAGATATTAAACTATGTTAAAACTAGATATAACTAGAACTGTGAACAGCTCCGAGCGTGGCAACTATGCGTTATCCCATGGATTTCGAACATTTTGAAACTTCTAACCTGCTAGCTTTCAATTCCGGTACTTTTCAGCCTACAATTGTAAGCGTAAACTTTCCGCTATATAGGCAATGTTTTCTACTATAAGTTTCTACTATCAGTTCCTTATTAGATTTTTGTACATGTCTAAGATTTCGGTAGGATATTTACATAAATTCCAAACTAAAATTTAAGTAGGTAGTAAGATGACAATTTGTCATGAAATTTAAACTCTCTATATTCAAATTTAAACATTATTTTGTAATTTTGGTTGTAATTAACGTAGAGAGAAAATTCAAACTATTTGATAATTTGCTAATTCACAGCTTTATAAAGAGATATTTTTTGAATTTGTATGCAAAAATTTTACAAAAAAATAATAAAATTTTATTAGGGTTATCAGATTATATGATCAGATTAATTTACTCTTTGGCCACCTGTGTGCGTTGAACCGTGACTAATGTGGTCAATAGTTCATCTGTGTTTTATATAAGACTTATATGTCTGCTACTCTTCACATGACTTTATTTGACATTTTTTTTATAAAATGATTTCTATTTAAGATACGAACAAAATTCGAACTGATCAATGGCAAGCGAATTGACTTCTTTAACTTGATGTATGTTTTGAATTTGAATGGAAATATTTTGCCAAAAAAAAAATAAAATAAAATTTCGGGTGTTAAGAAATTACATAATCAGATAAATTTGTTCCCCAGCTCAGTGATTTGACAAGTAGGTGTGAAAATTTAAACCACCAGTTTTATTGACATGTTATATAACAGGCTTTAACACCCTGGCTGATCAATTTGAAACAGATTTTATGAAATAAAAAACCCAAAATTGGTATTTATTTTGTTAATTTATCTAAAATTAATGCTTGAATTTTCATGGTAAAACGACCATGTCGCATATCATTTAGGAGACAATTTCATTTGGAGTCCAATGATGTGTATACCACATTGATGTGGGATGAATATATTTTATGTTAGTACTGGAGTTGTAAAATTTCATTTTGCTTTTTTAAAATATGCTTCTGCACTTTTGGCATATATCCTTTATTGAAGAGTTTTTAGGCTATTATAAAACAGAAAATCTCAAGTCAATGTGTTCATAAGGAAATGTGGTATTGCCGTTCAAATTAAGAATTCGGTTGGCTATAAAACCCAGAAGTTGATATTTTCCATTCAATATTGTCATATCTATAGACAGCTGAAGTCAAGGCCATTCTATATGGAAAATTTCAAGGTCATTGAAGGTGAAGGTCACAAGATATAGAATTTCAAATTTTCAAAAAATTCAAACGGGCATAAAATAAATTTAAGTTCGAAAATCAAAATTCTGTTTCAAACATCCTTCAGATAAGGGAGCAAGGTTTTGATAGATACCAAAATCATACAAATCGGATAATAAATGACGGACTAATTAAATTTTAAAGAAAATTTGCCATTCTCGGAAAAATGGCGCATGCGCAACTAGCAATTGAAATTTTTTTCTTCTCGAGGGATGCAAATTATTTTGTATAGCTAATATATACTGTTTTTGCTTACATTCTTGAATTACACGGGATGAAGGGTCGCCTGAAATGAGATAAAAAAAAACCCGGGAAATCCCCACGCCCAAACCGGAAGTGATCAAAAAATTTTGATGATATATTTTTAATTGTGATGCGTATCTATCTATATCCTGTAAATTTCAGATCGATCCGAACATAAGAGCCCGAAAGTGTAACATAAACGTCCAAAATTGCAAACAAGTCAGATTTCGGTGGGCTATAAAACCGGAAGTTAATATTTTTCATGAAATATCAGCACATCTATAGACAGCTGAGGTCAAGGACATTCTACATCTCAAATGTCAAGGTCATTGAAGGTCAAGGTCACGAGATATAGAGTTTTAAATTTTCGAAAAATTCGAACGGGCATAAAAAAAATTCAAATTCGAAAATCAAAATTCTGTTCCCAACATTTTTTAGATAAAGTATCAAGGTTTCGATAGACACCAAAATCATAAAAATCGGTTAATAATTGGCGGACTTATTAAATTTTTAAGAAAATTTGCCATTTTTGAAAACTGCGCATGCGCAACATTCAGTTTAATTTTTCTTCATCTCAGGGGATTAAAATCATTTAGTATAGCTTAAATATACTGTTTTTGTTTAGATTCTTGAATTACATGGGAAGCAGGGTCGCCCGACATGAGACGAAAAAAAACCCGGGAAATCCCCACGCCCAAACCGGAAGTGATCAAAAAATTTTGATGATGTAGTTTTAATTGCGCTGCCTATCTATCTATATCCTGTAAATTTCAGACCGATCCGACTATTAGGGCCCGAGCTAGCTTGAAATCTTATTTGCATATTATGCAATTAGCCACTTTCGGGTTAGCGAAAATATTATGTTAGATATTCATTTTTGATTCCAGCCCATATAAAAACTATTGGTGAAAACAAAAATAGTCTATCTTTTTCCGTTTGGGCTAGCGAGCTTCCCAAAAAAAAAAAAAAAAAAAAAAAAAAAAAAAAAAAAAAAAAAAAAAAAAAAAAAAAAAAATAATCGGAACGAAAACAAAGCGTGACAAATTTTATTTGCCACGCAATAATCCACCTATTTATATCACTGAGAACGGTATACCTGATAATCAAGAGAATGACGAAATGCGAATCAACTATTATCAATTTTATTTAAATGAGGCTTTGAAGGGTAAGTTAAATAGATGCACTATTATATAATATCTATTGAAGAAATAAATCTTTATTAAATTGAGGATTGTATAGTCGATATTTGTAGTGTGTCCCATCCGAAAATCTTTCCAATAAAATGGTAACAAAATGATGGTAGCGGTTATGCTGACTTTCTTTATGATATAAAGCATAATTCGATGATTATAAACTAAACGAACATATCGGCTTCCCAGGCGCTTATATTCATCTCCAGCAGGAGAATTTGGTCTCTTATCAATTACGTTATTGCTCTAATGTGAATTGCGTGGCAAATAAAATTTGTCACGCTTTGTTTTCGTTCGGATTATTTTTTTTTTTTTTTTTTTTTTTTTTGGGAAGCTCGCTAGCCCAAACGGAAAAAGATAGACTATTTCTGTTTTCACCAATGGTTTTTATATGGGCTGGAATCAAAAATGAATATCTAACATGACATTTTCGCTAAACCGAAAGTGGCTAATTGCATAATATGCAAATAAGATTTCAAGCTAGCTCGGGCCCTAATAGTCGCATCGGTCTGAAATTTACAGGATATAGATAGATAGGCAGCGCAATTAAAACTACATCATCAAAATTTTTTGATCACTTCCGGTTTGGGCGTGGGGACTTCCGGTTTTTTCGTGTCATGTCGGGCGACCCTGCTTCCGATGTAATTCAAGATTCTAAACAAAATCAGTATATTTAAGCTATACTAAATGATTTTAATCCCCTGAGATGAAGAAAAATTAAATTGAATGTTGCGCATGCGCAGTTTTCAAAAATGGCAAATTTTCTTAAAAATTTAATAAGTCCGCCAATTATTAACCGATTTTTATGATTTTGGTGTTTATCGAAACCTTGATACTTTATCTAAAAAATGTTGGGAACAGAATTTTGATTTTCGAATTTGAATTTTTTTTATGCCCGTTCGAATTTTTCGAAAATTTAAAACTCTGTATCTCGTGACCTTGACCTTAAATGACCTTGAAATTTGAGATGTAGAATGTCATTGACCTCAGCTGTCTATAGATGTGCTGATATTGCATGACAAATATTAACTTCCGGTTTTATAGCCCACCGAAATCTGACTATTTTGCAATTTTGGACGGTTATGTTACACTTTCGGGCTCTAATGTTCGGATCGATCTGAAATTTACAGGATATAGATAGATACGCAACACAATTAAAAATATATCATCAAAATTTTTTGATCACTTCCGGTTTGGGCGTGGGGACTTCCGTTTTTTTTTTATCTCATTTCAGGCGACCCTACATCCCGTGTAATTCAAGAATGTAAGCAAAAACAGAACATTAGCTATACAAAATAATTTGCATCCCTCGAAAAGAAGAAATTCCAATTGCTAATAAAATTTATTTATTTTTTTGTAAAATTTTTGCATACAAATTCAAAAAATATCTCTTTATAAAGCTGTGAATTAGCAAATTATCACATAGCTTGAATTTTCTCTCTATGTTAATTACAACCAAAGTTACAAAATAATGTTTAAATTTGAATATAGAGAGTTTAAATTTCATGACAAATTGTCATCTTACTACCTACTTAAATTTTGGTTTGGAATTTATGTAAATATCCTACAGAAATCTTAGACATGTACAAAAATCTAATAAGGAACTGATAGTAGAAACTTATAGTAGAAAAAATTGCCTATATAGCGGAAAGTTTACGCTTACAATTGTAGGCTGAAAAGTACCGGAATTGAAAGCTAGCAGGTTAGAAGTTTCAAAATGTTCGAAATCCTTGGGATAACGCATAGTTGCCACGCTCGGAGCTGTTCACAGTTCTAGTTTTATTTATTTTCCAAACGACCTCTTATTTCAAACTTTTCAAGGATGTGAATGTATTTTCAGCTGTTAAAGACGGTGTTAATTTGAAAGGGTACATGGCATGGAGTTTAATGGATAATTTTGAATGGGCTGATGGATATAGTACCAAGTTTGGGATTCATAAAGTTCACTTCAGTGATCCAAACAAATCTCGTACCCCACGAAAGTCGGCAGCAATGTATACAAAGATAATCAAAGACAACGGCTTTGTAGCCGACACTAAACATAATTATCAACATAATCACAAAGATACTTTGATTGGTTGATCTGCCAATTTCTATATTTACTAGTATGTTAATGAATTAATTATGTATCTTGCTGTAGTAAATACCATGTCTAAAACTTTCATAGAACAATTATTTTAATTGGTGACTATATATAATTGTGAACTTGATAGACATATTCAAATAATATTGAGCTGTCGTATTAAATAAAAATCATTAAAGCATTTATATTTAGTAATAACTTTGTCCACAACTTTATTATAACAGCAGATTTTGACAGATATACATAGCTTGGACGAACCTAAAAAAACAATAAGTCATTTTATTGCAATATTATAACTATAATGAAGGGAATAAAATATGTGATGGGGGTACAGTTTCAATGTTGTTACATTTCATTCGGGTAAACTCTGTCTTCGGTTAAGTGTCAGACATAATTGAAGAAAAAAGCTAATCGTGCCTAACATCCTTTCCCAAATGTTTCAGACCTGATCATTCAACATACAAGAGCTACATAGTACATGCTTAAGTGAAAATGTGTATTAAATGGAGGATAAGGCATCTTTGATCAGACATATTAACAGTTACAAAATGAGCCAGATTATGTCTATAGACTACTCGATAGTTGTCATGGAATTATCAATTGTAGGTATATTTACAGCTTATATTTACACTGTGCTTATTCACCAACACGACACGGAGTCTGCTGTTTCTGTAATTCAAGACATAACTTGGTCAATTGGTTGGATATGCAGTTCTAAAATTAGAAGAACCAAATGAATTTTTTTGGATTAAGCATACTTGGATATAAATATTCCAGTTACCTCATGTCGACCAGAGCAGTCATGGGTTGCTTTAAGTCGACACATTTCTTCATGGATTAATTTCGCTTATCACGACTGTCACGATGTCTATAACATGCTCAAAAGGAATTCCAATCTTTTTCCTTTCTATTACCATTGGAATCCTTTTTTATTGCATGACCCCAACCCCCTTCAATCTTGATTCTGTCTTATATTACTGGCAAAAAGTTTAAAAAGTATCGAGCTTCCTGGATGTAGTTCACAAGGTATTAATTCCTAAAAATTTCCCCTCAGGTTGAAAAACCTTGAAATAAACGATGACCTAATATATTTCAGCTGTCATTTTAGATATTAAACTACATTAGATACTATGATATGGGGCCAGTTTAACCATGTGAGAGAGATATGAGCCCAATATTCACCAAATCTCTCACTATTTCAATACCTTAAAATAAATAACTTAAACAAATAATTCCCGATAACAGTTTTTATCATGTCTATTAAATTTACTGTCTATCTGATAGACTGGGCGAGAGTAAAGGTGAGCTTCTATAGACATTTCAATGCTTGCTATTAAGAATGCTTAATTTTTGTTAGGGTAAATTCGAAATATCCTATGCAATTTTGAAATGATTTCATAAATATCCGAGAGTAACGT
>JAUJPP010000854.1:0-10098 GCA_030562195.1 Nipponacmea schrenckii
ATTTTTCAATTATATTTTGCCTTTTGTGCTAAAAGAATATATTGTTAACAATTTAATTACATAATTCAATATCAAACCTATTTCAACTTCCTGATCATAAAAGCCAAGGGTTCATATAGTGAAAAGACAACAATATTTTATGAGGAAAACTTAAGTTTCATAAATATTCTCTATAGGTCTCTTTAAATTAAGTAACCAATAACAACTGGGTAGTCTAGAACAATCAGAGACTTATTCAAGGTCACAAGGCTTTTCACTTGTTAACCAAGATCAACCAAAAACCATCAATTGTTTTCAGAAGAGATTAATATTTTGTCAAAAAGGTTGATTTGATAAAAATAACATAGCTTGTTTACAATTTTGTTTGTAGAAGAAATTGGTGTTATAAGTGTGTATGAATAAAGTCAAGAGGAGCTGAAGGGTACCTTACAAATTGTGTATTATTATCTATAATTACCAGCAATACTAACCACTTTAGCTTCATTATCTACCAGCAATTTTCATAACTAGACTAAAGATAGCTTGCCAGGCAAGGTAATATACACCCACTGGCAGCATTGATTTTGAATAAAAAATGAAATATTTAACCTTTAATCAATATACTTCTTTACTAAGGTGATAATTGAACGAAATTATATTACTAAGTTTCATTAAGGTAGCTTGCCACTGGTAGCATTGATTTTGAAAAAAAAAATAAAATAAACATGAACTTTGTTTCTAGGGTGATAAATGTACAATATTACAAAGTTTCCTCAAAATCAGTCAAGAATTATACCTAATAACAAGGCAATACTGTAACTCATTATAGATTTTCAGTATTTTTGATTGTTAGAGGGATTCACTCTTGCTTGATAACAAACAATTTTAACAAAAGTTATAACACACTCTCACACCAAGTTTCATCAAAATCAGGCAAGAATTGCACATTGTATAGTGTTTAAGCGCCATTCAAGAAAAAGGGCAATAACTCATACTAAATTTTTCCTATTTCACTGATTTTCAATAGGGTTCATCCTTCTGTGATCATCAACACTCATATCAACTTTCATCAAAATCTGTGAAGAATTTCTTGAGTGTTTACGAGCAATTGTGGACAGATGGATGGACACATTTCATGTGGGCATATAAAAATAATTCTAATCTTACATAAAGCTAATATGAATTTGATCTGTGAGTATTAGCACTTATTTGCTACTTTTGTTATGCCATGATCAGCTGTCTTATTGATTTCCACTTAAATTCCTAGAGGTGAAGCTGATAACTTTTGCTGAATGTTGTCTCATTTGATACAACAGTCATATACAGTTCGTTTCTAAGAGCTGTCCTATTTTAACTTAGGATAATATTATGACTCAGAAGACAATTTTCATGTAATTTAGCAAATACAATATTCATAACTAATTAGACAAGCAGCATCATTCATCCCCATATAAAGTAGCTACTTCAAGCTACTGATATAGTTGTATCTTTTGTTATTCTGTCCTTAACTTACACAGAAAAACTTTTTTTATAAAATACAAACTTAATGTTTCAAAACTTGTTCTTTGTCAATTTTGGATTATGTTTTACATGTTAAATGGTTGACAAAAATTAAAAGCCACAGAGCTTAAGAGCAAGAAATAGAAAAATTATTGTAAAATATTGTTTCGAGGAAATAATTCTTAGAATTGTAACAAAAATAAATTTACAATAAAACATTTAAACATTTTTATTTCTACCTCTCAGACATGGTAATGGATTAATATAAGCTTTGGTTTGTTTTCAAAACCATTTATATATGTATGAATTTACTATTTGTACATTTTGAATAAATATTGTTTACAAAATAAAGTTTTAATTTCAATTCAAGTCATTTATAGAACACCAAAGTTTGTGACAAAATTACAGAAAGCAGCTATCAAGAGAATAACTCATCATTTTAAATCTGAGGTTAAAATCATACTGCATATAAAAATCATATTGTATCATTATCTGATAAAAAAATAATCGTAGCCACTACTGTCACAAGGATCAATTTTGTAATACTTTGGACAAGTCAAGCCAGTACCTAAAAATTGTTCATTATAAAATCTTGATGTTAAACTCATCTTAAATCTTGCAAAAACCAAAAATATACAGTTAGATTGCAATACACCAACAAACAAACTGTCTTTAGTAAATTTCTCATAGTCTCATAGATATTTCAAGGCAATACAAAAAACAAACTGGCCCTTGACAGTCGAACAATTCTGTATTATCCGACATCTGGTCATCTTAATTACTGAATGCCAATAAAATAATTGCTTAGTTTATGAAAAAATTACGAATACCAATTTTGAATAAAGTTTGTTTAAAAAAAAAAATCTGCAACAAACAGTTTCAATTTCAATTCAAGTTTGGGAGAAAATTACAGAAGTCAGCTATCAAATGATTGCTGAACTAAATTCTGCTTGAACAACAATAAGCAACAGGTAGAAAGCAAATGTTTGTCGGCAGTATTAATTTCCAAAAAAGCCATTTTAAATCTGATACCAGTAATCAATGATTATTGGAACATGTTCAAAAACCTAGAAAATCTGAGTAATCAGACACTTGTATATCCAACATTATTTTGTGGTCCCCATGTATGTTGGATAACTCAGAGTACACTTTATATGTCACAATAAATTAATTAGTAATGAAATGTTGTTGAAAATATTTATGAACTAATAAGTACATGTATATCAATTTTCCTTTTTGACATATTTTTGACAATCATTGTTACATTCTTTTTAAATTAAAAACTGTGTTATAATGTTTATCAAAAATTTACTACTTTATAATAAATGAAATCATTTTTTTAGTCAGTAAGCCAAGATAGTAAACAATAAATCTGCGTAAAATATAGAAACAAAACACCATTATAAATTAATGCGTATTTTAAAGAAGAATATAGTATTTGAGAATAACAAACGCATTATCCATATTCAACATGTAATATCATCTTTTATATTTAAAATTTAAAAAATATGTGTATTATCATATACAGCTTCAAGCTAATGTTTCAAACTTTTTTTTATTTTTTGCATTAAAGAAACTCTGTCATCAAACTATTGACATAAACATTTTCATCCCCGGGCCCAAAAATAGCTAAACATAGAAGTAATGATTACCAAAAAACATTTATTCAATTTATAAAGATCATCGAAGAATCATGACTCATTACATTAATTTTTCAATAGGGTTTTTTCTTTAAGTACATGTACTTACAAATACCCACACGAAGTCTCATCAAAATCTGTCAATGATTGTGCTTACGAGAGTGTCTACAAGCTTAATTTGAATGCATTTTCAAGAACAAGGACAATAACTCATCCAAATGGATTTTTAATTTTTCTGGTTTTGATAGGATTATGCTTGGTTAATAACAAACAATCACACCCAGTTTCATCAAAATCTGTCAAGAATTGCGCATTCTGGATTGTTTACAAACAATAGTGGACAGACGGACATTGTTGATGACAATATACTTGGGGGGAATATGGTGAAAAGTCAATGGGTATGTCTAACTACTTATAAAAATTATACCTTTATCTTATTCTTTATAAGCCCTTAAATAGCCGAGAATAATGTATATTATTCACATTTAAACTAATGTCCAAAAGAAACGATACCACTTGTTTGAAAAAACAGTAAAAAAAAAAAAAAAAAAAATGCAGAACTTTAGGATTGGTGTAATACTTTTGAAAAATCTTTTATCAATATCTGTGCAGAAATTCATTTCAATAAAATGTGTACAATCAATATGACAAGCCTTTAAAGATTGGTGGGGTCTGTCAGCTGTTTTTTTAAACAGTTTATATGCACATTCTTCCCAGTATTTTTGATCAATTATGAGGTGTTTGGGATGTGCATAACATATTAGCAGGTTTTCATATTAAAAAATTCACTTAGTGAAAAAAAAAAATTTAAAAAAAAATTGGTATCGTTTCTTTTGGACACTAGTTTATTTGATATTATCAGGTTTCTGAAAGTCTGGAGACAGACATTGACGTCAAAACTTGTATACTGTATTATAATGTATCTATATACATGATCATGGATAGCTTATACTGTCTGATATATCAGAATTCCTTCTGTTAACATCTGCTTTTCATTCCATTAAATACTGTCATTTTTTTCACATGAAAAGTTTAACATGTGGTTGCCTAGGAAGATACGCCACTTTAAAATATATTTTCTGTTTTAACACAAGCAGAAACTCTAACATTATTTAGGTCTAATCCAAGTTCTCATCAATATAAATGTTCACACCAAAATTGATTCAAATCAGATGAAACCTTGCCTCTATTGCATTTACTAGCTAATTTTTATGTGTTTTGACTTATGTGTCTAACTCAGACATAGTACATCGAAAAATCATCAATATTCAACTTGTTCAAGATCTCATCAATATAAATGTTCACACTTATTTTCATTCAAATCAAATGGTAACTGTTCTTTCTATCGTGTTCACAAGTCAATTTTGACGTGTTTTGACAAAGTCAAGTGCAATAACTCAAAAACCGTTGATCAAAAAATCGCCAATTTCAAACTTGTCCAAGATCTCATCAATATAAGTCAAGTGCAACAACTCAAAAAAAGTTCATCAAAGTTCATTTTTTTATGGCATAACAAGAAGATCTTCAATGGAATGATGGGTTGAATTGAAATGGTTCGAGATCTTTTTTATGGAGAAACGACGACCGCTTAAACAAGTACGCAACGTTTTGAGTTTCCCCATAGGTCTACATTATTTTAACTGTATTACTACTGGTTATAAGCGAAAATAGTTCATTTGCCGAAGTTAATAGAGGGAAAGCAGTAATTGAGAGATATTGTATTACAAATATACATAAAAAAATTTAAAAGTAGTAACTGAAGAAAATGAATTCTCTGTATCTCTAGACAAACAAGAAAATTAATATTTTAAAGAAGGCAAATAACCAATTAATCCATTCAAGAAAGAAATCTATTTGACACAGCAGTATATTGTAAAACATCTTAAGCTAGACATAAGTCTTAATAATTATGATCCTAATTACTGGTCATTTCTCTACAAAGACAACATGACAAAACAATTGAAAGAGAGAAATGAAAGATTGAGACACAGTGTAACAATGATATAGGTTATAAATAGAGCAGTGGAATAATGATAAATTAATGATAAACAATGTCCCACAAGGAAAACTTCATTGAATTTCAAATGACCAACTGATTTATGGTCAATGTAGTGAAATGAGTGGAGATGTATCAGTAAGAAACAACCGATGAATGTAGGTGGAATTATTATACAAGCGTTAAATACTACTGGAATATCCCCGGTTCACTTGAGACACAATTACATCCAATATTGTCTACTTTAGTTTCACTGTAGGTGATTCAATTACTCTACGATACAGATATTAGAATGTGGGCTAATTGATATTCAATGATTGATGGAAAAACACAAAAAAAAAACATCACAACATGTCAGAAGTGGATCTAGCCAAGAGTTCCAATGGGACCCAAGAGTCTAAAAGGGTTATTACTAAAATTGATTGATTAAAGATATCTGGCAGTAATACCAGTTAAGCTCGATAATAGTGCAGACTTTAGAGTTGCTTTAGAGTTGCACTCAAACTGTATTGTATTTGTAATTTTTTTTTGCTTTTTATATTTTATTTTTGTTCGTTTCTACTTGTAGTCAGAGTTCCAAGCAAAAACACCAATACTTGGAAAATCTTTATCACTTTGCCAGACATTCTAGACCTAATGATAAGACTTTAAATGTATTTAGAGATATCAGACTGACCTTAAGATTTAATAAAACTATTTTCAGTCCCTTTATGTTGAAGCTTTCTTTTCTTTATTATGTACAATTTAACATTTTTTAATTGACATTTCTGGAGTGTATGTAAAAAGTAGAGTTTGTATTACAGTACAGCAACTTTATAACTTATCTTCGTCGCCGGCGACGGTCTGCAGTTCGTCGGCAAAATTAGCTCAGACGGTCGCCAGTTCGTCGCCAGTTCGTCGCCAGTTCGTCGGCAGTTCGTCGGCGACGGTCTGCAGACGGTCGCCAGTTCGTCGCCAGTTCGTCGGCGACGGTCTGCAGACGGTCGCCAGTTCGTCGTCAAAATTTCTATAATCTTTGTGTACATCATGACGTCAAGACTTTGCTTGACAACAGACTAGTTTCTAAATATAGCTACATGTATTGTAGGTCTACAACGCAACTTTCTTTTTTTTCTACCAACAATGGTTCAGAAACTTTAAATATTACTTTTCATATTTTTCACAATTGCATTCTAATGATCGGTAACTAGTCTACGAAAGACATTTCCCTGGTCAGCCTGATTAACAAGGAACATTGCTTTACCTCACAATGTCATTCAAATCGACCTTAGCATTAATTATTGAGATTGTTTCAATTGTGAAAAAAATATACAATGAGAAATATTGTCAAACTGAGCTTGCTATTCGTTCTGATATTTTACCGTAGGTCAACTCATAAAAAGCGTTTCCGGATAAACGATGGTGAAATTCTAACCGGTTGCCCGTGAAATCCTAATATTAGTAGTTACTATTACACCTGAACAAATTCCGATATCAGAACCTGAGACTGGATTCATTACAACGTTAATTGTGATAATCCTTTCAATATGGTGCCCAAAGAACTTAAAAGTAGTGCTTGGATTGACGCTTTCAAACGAAACTAAGCCCAAATGTATCTTGGCACGCAGTTACGAAGAAGTAGGCGTAGTTTCTCAAAGCGTCAATCCCGACATCGTTGTTTTACCATTGGATGATGAAAATAGAACAAAGCGTTTATTGGTTATAATTTATACTCATTCATATGCATGAGGATGAAATATACCGAAGTAGGTGGGTCTCATAGAGTTATTTATAATAATAGGCGGTGCCAGCAAAATGATGAATGTCTACCTATTAATATTATAATAGAGAAAAAAAAAAGAAGAATAAATATTAATAATCCGTCAATGAGCGCAGTCGGAACTGGTTAAGCATCATTGCTATATTGACCGCTGTAGATTTAGGCTGGGTTGGGCGTCGTGATTTTAAATATATCCCCCGTAATAAGTTTGAATTTAAAATTATAAAAATAGAGCCGGTGGCCCGAGAATTAATTTATTATAAAGTCCGAGGTCGCAGGCCTAGTCCCGAAAAGCCATGGTAAAAGGGTTGTTACACTTTCTTTTCATCGAATTGAGAATCTGCTTGATATCCTAGTTTCTATGGTTAAATAATCTGTTATAGGCTTTACATTTCTACGTTCTTTGGTTGGACACGATCAAGACTGGGCCTACTAGGTCTATTTGAGGTTTTCTACAGGTACCTCTTACAACAGTAGCCTTTTTTGTAACCATAAACGGCCTGATTACCGGGAACAAAGTAATGCACCCTCAGACCTTATTGATCACCAAAATAAAGTATTTTATTGTTTCAAAAAATTACTGTAGACCAAGCTTACATCCCAAGTGCCCCAACACGCATTCCGTGGAGGGTTGAAGTATAGGCTCCACCCATTGTTCTCCTCTTGTCACTCTCAGTCTCATAGGCCGGCTATCGTTGTTTAATCTTTTGACGAAAAAAATAGATTGATGAAGCCTTTATTGGGCACATTCTGCATATCAACTCAAAACTAAGGTTTTTTCCATGCATGTGTACATAATAAAAATTCTGATGACATGTATTTCAAAATAATAGGCTTAGCCTAGTAGTAGTGGCGCAGGCCTAGCGCATTGTTAATTTCGCTCATGAAAGAATTATGATTCTTGGCGTCAAAAGATGAAGATTTGGATCGTGACTAGGGCTGGGAATCGATTATGATTTTAATATCGATTATCGGCAAATAATCGGTGACGTGCACCGACCGATAATCGATTAATAATCGGTAGAATTTTCATGTCTATTTTAAGTAAGGGAGATAACCACATTCGAGTATCGTAAACACAGTACATTTGAAAATGAAAGTAGCATATCCTCCCAGCAGATGGAGCTCTACACTGTTGTTATTTATAGGCCTATAGTTGTTATTGTGTCGTATTAAAAGTCGATAGCGGTATTATTTGGTAGGTTTTGTGATAGTATTGTTCATTCCATCTTGTAAACAGTTGTTTGAAAAAATTGATTGGATATAATTTATTGAATCATGATAATCGATTATGGAATTTTAGATCGATAATCGTAATCGGCAGGTAAGTAATCGACGATTAATCGGAATTTTGATAAATTTTGCCAGCCCTAATCGTGACGTGATGGTCATTAAATTATGACATCAGCTCTTCTTGACAACGGAAAGCGATGGATTTTCTTTCTGGAAGTGGCGACGAACTGGCGACGAACTGGCGACCGTCTGCAGACGAACTGGCGACCGTCTGCAGACGAACTGGCGACCGTCTGCAGACGAACTGGCGACGAACTGGCGACCGTCGCCAGTTCGTCGCCAGTTCGTCTGCAGACGGTCGCCAGTTCGTCGGCAAATGTTCTGCCGACCATCTGCAGATGATCTGCAGATAAAGATAAGTTATAAAGTTGCTGTACTGTAGATACCCAAAAGTTCTTGTTAATTTCCTGTTAATTTTTTTTTTAACTTCAAAAATGAAAGATTAAAGGTTAAAAATTTCAAAAGGTCCGAAATCCATGGAATAAAGGCTCGTTGCCACGCTCGGAGCTGTTCACAGTTCTAGTTATAATATGTATCTATATTGTCATGTGTGGAGGAGATTGTGTACAATTAGCCTGGGTATTTTCTTAGATTTTAATAATATTTTATTAATCACTGAAAACAGCAGGGGTTTTCAATATATCATTACAATGAACTGTTGTTGAATTGAAGCTTAGACCAAATACAATTTAATAAATCTTACCTCCACATGATATCAATGGTATATTGTATTTTATTAACATTCTCTTTAGTTGGTTTCTAATTTCAACAGCTCGACATAATCCCTTATAGTTTAGAAAGTATTCATGGCACCATTTGGCATTTTGACCGAACTAGAAGAGAAGATAATTAAAAGGTAATAAAACATGTTGTATCTGGTGTATCAGATGTCTAATACCTTACAATTGTTGACAATCAATTGATCTGACTTTCATTATCTTTACATTAAGTAACCAAACAGTGATCAATCAGAGTTAGGGTCAAGAAAACTTCAAGAAGAGTTTTTGTCTCACATTATTTTAAAGGATTCAAAATTCTGAACAAACATAAGAAGAATTAATGTAAGCTGCAAATTACTTCAATAAAGATAAACTAGAACTGTAAATAGTATTGATGCAGTGCGTGTCTCTTTTGTTAGGACAAAAATGATTTTCGAGGGATTATAGACACTGAATTACACACAGTTACTATAGAAGTCAGTACACAATTTTCAAATTTCAAAAAACGCAATTTTAATCAAAGTTTCAAGAGTGATATATCACCAAAAAGGAGAGATCATGTGCTTGAAGAATATTTAAATAGATTTTTCGCATGTTAATTAGGTCTCTTATCAGTGCTCTTCAAATTTAAAAAATTACTATTTTCAAATGGCTCTTAAACAGGAAGGTAACATCACTCGGCAAAAGTAGATATATGTTCGAAATAGATCTCGTCAGCGGCAATAACTTTTGTTCAGACTACAAAGTTACCAAAGGTCATGGTCACGAGATATCAAGCTTCTTAATTTAGGCACTTACTGAAAACATAGAACCAAAATTAAGAGAAAAGCTAATTCGAAATTGGGCTGTCTGAGATTTGTTAGCAATCGATTGAAGATTACATACACATCAAAATTACAGTTGTCCGATTACCGTTTAAGTCCCCATTTTTCGTTTTCCAAAAGTAAGTCATTTCATGATGGCGTCTTCAGTGTTATTTCCAGATCCGATTTCATCACTTTTTGTCTTTTTTTGTCATGTTGTATCATATCTATGAAAGAATATGTCAGCTTTCTTAAAAATACGTAATTTTAAAAAACACATCTTCCTGCCAAAAATCACACACAATTACTATAGAACTAAGAACAAAATTTTCAAATATTGAAGCACAATTTTGATCAAAATATTAAGTGTTATACATCATTGGAGAGAATAGATTACGTGTAACAAGAA
>JAUJPP010000855.1:0-10251 GCA_030562195.1 Nipponacmea schrenckii
CTATTTGATCTAAAACTTTTGATAACAGATCCTACGAGAATAATTGAAAACGAAACAGAAACATTGATTGATCTTATCCTATCAAACTGTAGTTGGTATGTTACAGAGTCCGGATGCCTAGTAAATATTATTAGCGATCACTGCCCTGTGTATTGTCGTCTCAATTTCCATTCTCCAAATCTATCGTCTTTCAAACGTACTATCTGGGATTATAAAATAGCCGACTTTGACCAACTCCGACTGGACATTCAAAGTAAAAGCTGGGATTCAATTGTTGACATAAATGACATTGAAAATTCTACGGCTCTTTTCACATCTGAGTTAATAAGAATATCCAAAAATAACATACCTCATAAAACAGTTACTATTAGGCCCAGAGATAAACCCTGGATGAGCAATACTATTGGTCAAGCGCCAACTCGTAAGCTTTTTCATTGACGGGCTAAGAAATGACAATTTAAGGCTCCGCCTAATGAGACAGAATCCCCATAGGCTAAATGACGCGGTACAAAATGCAATGACGGAACAAATTTTACAAAAGCGTTTTGAGCTTTGGTCTGTAAACCACCGCGCACGCGATGCAGAGGAGGACATGGAGATCGGGCATACCCGACCGAAACAATGCAAGGTGTGCCATAAAAATCATCATGAAACAAAAAAAATGTAGATACGCAAACGAAGTTACTAGAAATAAATCTCAGCCACGTTGTTGGAAATGTGGGAGGTTAGGTCACATTCGAAAGGACTGTCACAAAGAAGTCAGATTCAGGTTCGGGAAACTAAGACCCCTCCCGGATTGTGCCAACCCGCGGAGGGAAAAATTCAGAGTCTATAAGATAAGTTTGGCAGGAAATCCTAGCACCTGTCTGGTAAATATAGATAGGCAAAAAATAAGATGTCTTGTAGACTCAGGGGAACAGGTTTCACTTATCAATAGGAAGTTGTATAATAATTTAAAGCATAAACCACGGTTAACTAAGGAAAATATTATACTGAATTCTGTGACCGGGGAAAAACTCATTTAGAATTCAATATAAAAAGTAAGAAATTTAAACACAATTTTTTTGTAACACCAGATATAAATAGAAACATGATATTAGGCATAGATTTTCTAACACAACATGGTGTTCGGCTGTATTATGATTTGTCAGCTATGAGGGTGGGAGGAGAGTATATCCCGATGCAAGAGGACAGTCACATAAATTGCGTGATTTGCATGGCAAATACTATTGTGATACGTCCTCAAACGCAAAATGTAGTTACTGGGAAAGTAAAAGAACTACCCAGGGTTATCTACATTCGGGAAAGGTTTCTTTTCGGAAGAACCTGGTTTAATGATTGGTAACTCTGTTACCACATCAGAATTAGTCAGAAAAAATAACAAATTACTACCAATTGTTCTGACTAATGAGACAAATAAGACATACCGTATTAAAAAGGGTACTGTGTTAGGCTCGCTGTCTAATTTAGACAACTATGAAGTAAGATCAGTGCAAAGTTGTCAAGTTTCCGGTGAGTCTGGTAAAAACGATCAGTTAAAAAACATTACCGTACCTGATAAATATCGAGAAGCAGTTTTAGCCTTCTTGAGGAAAAATTTAGATCGACTGGCTTCAAGCGATCTGGATCTTGGAAGGACTAAAACAGTTGAGATGACAATAGACACAGGTGATCATCCACCCATAAAGTTAAAACAAAGCTGTCGATGATATGTTAAAGGCAGGAATTATAAGACCTAGTACATCTAATTGGAATTTTCCTGTGGTGATAGTTGAAAAAAAAAACCCAAAGATTCAGATGGAACCATAACAGAATCTAAGAGATTCTGTGTGGATTTTAGAAAATTGAATGCTGTTATCAAAAAAAAAAGTCATACTATTCTTATCCTTTACCTCGTATTGATGATTTATTGGCGTTATTAGGGAAGGGAAATGTCTTTTCTTCACTCGACCTTAGATCGGGATTTAGAATATTCCCATTGCTGAAAAGGATAAAGAAAAGACAGCTTTTGTTTGTCATAAAGGCATTTATGAACATAATGTCATGGCTTTTGGCCTAAATAACAGTTCTTCTGTGTTTCAAAGCCTTATGAATATTGTTTTAAAAGGATTGGAACATTTCGCTATAGCGTACTTAGAACATATGAAACATCTACAACTTTTCGGATCCGTCCTGGGACCCAGAGGTGAGATTGAATCTGCCCAGAAGGAACGTAAAAGGGCCGAGAAACTTTGGTGACGCAGTAAACATGAAGCTCATAGGGATAACTACAAATATTTATAATAAGTAATACATTTAATTGAGAAAGCAAAAAGAGAATATTACTTGGATAAAATTTCACAAAGTCACGACAAACAAAAAGAATTATTCAAGATAGCTGGTACTTTGTTTGACCCTCACTGCAATTTAGTAAAAATACCTGATGGTGATCTTGCTATTGTTGTGGAACAGTTCTCATCATACTTCTGTGATAAAATAAAACTTATCCGAGAAGAACTTGAGAGCCACCGTACCTTATATACAGACCCTTTACCTCTCAAAGTCGTCCAGTTCCCTCAATTCAAGCCGTGTACAGCTCCAGATATTCGGAAACTGATAACTATATCTGTTAGTAAGTCATGTGCACTAGACGTCATACCAACATGGTTATTGAAGGAATGTTTAGATGAATTTCTTCCTTTCATTGTGAACATCATCAACCACGCCATAAGGTCTTCCACATTTCCAGATTCATTTAAAACGGCTAACGTCACACCTTTATTAAAGAAACAAACACTTGACCCTAATGATTTCAAGAACTACAGACCTGTATCAAACCTTAACTTCGTCTCAAAAATTCTAGAGAAATGTCTTGCCACACAAATCACTGATCATATCAACATGAATAATCTGGCTGAAATATTCCAAAGTGCATATCGACGAAATCACAGTACAGAAACAGCACTCTTACGAGTACAAGATGACATCTTCAATGCTATAGATTCTAAGAAATGTGTCATTCGGATACTTTTGGATCTTTCTGCAGCATTCGATACTGTAGACCACACAATTCTGCTTCAACGACTAGACAAATATTTCGGAATCCAGGACGAGGCGAATGAATTACTGAGATTTTTTTTTTATTTAAACAATATTTTATTTCATATTGAAAAAGGATTGGAGAACAGGCAGATGCCTATATCACTCCTCTCCACATGTCAAAGTATAAAAAATTTACAAAGAAAGACAATAAAATGAACATAAAATAAATAAACTATATACACTATATACAACCTGCAGCATCCCGTACAAAAATAATAATAATGATAACGATAAAAGTAATAATAATAATGATAATATTAATAATAACAATAAATAATAATAATAATAATAATAATAATAACAACAACAATGGTACTCAGGTATCTGATCCCGAAAATCTACGGCTTAAATGGAGAAAGTAATGAAGATAATTGAAGATGAGGGAGGATTCTGTTAGATTGTTATTGCCAAATAGGAGATATTGAATTTTGATAAGATGAGGCAGATTAATAGATTGATTTCTAGCATCTAAATGTAAGGAGCAATGGAGCAGATAGTGTTCAGTATCTTCGAATTGATGACCGCTTTTACACACTGGATTGTCAGAAATGTGGCGAATAAACTTATGGCCATTTAAATCACTACAGGAGAGACGAAGGCGGCAATGTAGGACTGGTTTATACGAGAGCCAAGATAATAAAATGAAGGGACTGTGATATCGGAAGATGACAGAAAAGATGAAAGAAGTTGGTAGATGGTGCTTTTTGGATTCTAGATGGTAGTTTGTTATATTCTCGTATAGTAGAAGGTATAAAAGAGTTAGAGAAGATAGATGTTCTGCAGAAGTATTCTGAAAGTAGGGATGGATTACGAGTTTGGTAAGCTGGTTCATTGTATTTGATTAGGTCTAAAAGGAATGGTGGGGTTAGTTTGTGGAGAATTTTATACATTAGGATAAGTTTATGATGCCGTCGCCTCTCCTGTAGTGGTATAAACCCAGTCTCTTTATAAAGTAGTTGATGGCTGGTACCTCTTACAGCACCACATACAGACCTTAGTGCATCTAACTGTAGTTGTTCAAGACTGTTTGTTAGTTCGGCTGTGCACCCGTCCCATATCACGTCACAATAGTCAAAATGAGGTAGAATGAAAGAAATATAAATTAATGGTACGTAGCGACTTTCGATTCAAGCGATATTTTAGAGATCTAAGACAGTTGACTAACCTTCCAAGTTTCGATAAAATGCTACTTATGTGTACGTCCCACTTACAGTTTGTTTGAAAAGTTAATCCTAAGTGCTTGTGAAAAGATACTTCCTTAATTGGTATATTGTCCAGTCGTAATGTTGGCAGTGATGGGCTGAGTTTGGTAGTGAGTGCGAGTGTTTCGGTCTTCAGCGGGTTGAAAGAGACCAGCCACTTTTTTGCCCATTCGTTTATTCGTTCTAAGTCTTGATTCATTAAATCCGCGCATGCCGTGGGATCATCAATTCTCATATAAATACTTGTATCGTCGGCAAAGAGTCGGATGTTAGATTTAATATTGTTGACAATGTCGTTTATGTATATAAGGAACAGTAATGGCCCAAGGACGGAGCCCTGCGGCCCCCCAGCTGGAATTATTTTGGGACTCAGAGGAAGCACTACTGATCACCACGGCTTGTTTTCTATTATGGAGATAATTTTCAAACCATGCAAGTAGGTCTCCTCTGATTCCACAAGCATCCAGCTTGTGACAGAGCCCGGCGTGCCAGACTCTGTAAAAAGCTTTACTTATGTCGCAGAACACCGTCCTTGAATATTGACCCTGGTCGATGGCTTGACAGAAGAAGTGCGTGAGATCGATTAATTGGTAGGTAGTGGAGTGCCCATGCAGAAAGCCGCTTTGCATGCTAGAAATCAGCGAATTTGTTTTCGGGAAGTTAAAGACATGTTTGTATATACATTTTTCAAATATTTTTACAAGAATGCTTAACAAGGAGATAGGTCTGTAGTTACCGCAGATTGAGGGATCGTCTTTTTTTAGAACAGCTGTTACATTTGCAAATTTCCAGATGGAAGGGACTCGTTTAAGAGAGAGAGAAATATTGAAGAGAGTACAGAGTGGAGGAGATATTTCAAAGGCTAGGGATTTTAGAAGTTCCCCACTGATGTTATCGGGACCACTGGCTTTGGTAGTGTCAATGCTGAGGATCATGTCTTTAACTTCCTGATTAGTTATGCTTATGTGACATCGTGAGTTCGCGGTGCGATCTATAGCAGGAAGTTGTGCATTCATGGTGTCGAGTTGTGATTGTTTAATAAAGAAATTATTCAAACAGTTGGCCTTGTCATTAGAAATAGTGGATAGGACACCATCATTGACAAGAGGTTGTAGTTCAGCCTTAGAGGACCTCTGAGCTTTCACAAACGAGTTGACAATATGCCACCACTCTTTGGTTCCAAAGGTGTTACCATCATTAATTTTGTTGTCCAAATTGTTATAAAATTCTTTTTTACATTTTCGGATTAAGCCAATATATTCATTTCTAATAAGCCTGAATTGATGCCAATGTTCTTCAGAGTTATTTCTGACTGCTTTTTTGTGAATTATATTTTTCCGTCTGCTCATGTTCCTGATCGTGTTGTTCATCCAGAATTTGTCTCTCGGCCGAATAGTTACAGACTTATAAGGTATGTTACGTTTGGCAATTCGTGTCAATTCGTCTGTGAACGAAGCAGCGGACAGAACAATGTCGCCTTTGTCAACAATGGCATCCCATTCAGTACTTTGTACGTCGCGTTTCAGTCAATCCTATTGTAGTCCCATATAGTTCTAGTAAAGGAAGAATGTTTTGGATCACGAACAGTCAACTGACAATACACAGGGCAATGGTCGCTACAGAAATTATCGAGACATCCAGAATTTAAGATATAGCCAAGACAGTTTGTGAGGATTAAGTCAATAAGAGAATGATTTCCAAATGGATCAATACGCGTTATGTCTTTGATAATTTGGACAAAATCAAAAATATTCATGAAATGGTGGATAAATGAGTTGTTTTGAGATAAAAAATTGATGTTGAAATCGCCAAAGATGATAATTTTACTGATATTGTCTGTTGCCGCTTTCGAAAGTGATTCTGAAATTGCGTTGATTTTAGTGATGTTTGAATTTTGGGGATTTATAGAATGTGCCAATGAGAAATTTTGCTTTCAGGACTTTCCAAGTCGAGTCTCCGTTTAAAGAATAAAGTATTACGAAAAAAGAGCTACCCCACCACCCCGTCCGTCCTGTCTGTCTTTTCTGATGGGTGCATGGAAGCTGGGGATAGTAAGGGTGTCGGAAGGTACGCTTTTGTCAAGCCATGTCTCAGTTAATAGTATAAAATCAAATTTTTCAGAAAGTTCGGCGATAATTATGTCTAGTGTGTTTCGTAAGCTCCTCACATTTAGATGTACAAGTGATACACAAGATGGTGGGCCAGGATTTGTTTCGATATCGCCGGAGAGATTCAGGATCAGTTCAAATAGAAATGGGTGTATTTGGGACGAGACAAGATAACGAGTGTATAAATCAAAGGGGTAAAAGGTGTTGTTGTTTTGAGATGCATTAAACACAGGAGTACACAAATTGTAAACATATATACAGCTATGTACAGATGTAGTCAATAATATGGTCAGCAACAATAGTCACATGCAGGGCTCCACCGAAAAGCGAAAAAATTGGTATAAGATACAGAATCATTTCACTAGGTCAAAACATTTCACTAAGTCATGCGTATATTAGCTAGCTAGATAACTATATAATTATAACCAGTTTTGAAATAATAATTTGTGTAATACTAACATGTTTCTCACTAGGTCAAGACATTTCAATAAGTATGTCATGAATATCAACTATCTAGATATCTATATAATTATAGCCAGTTTTGTAATAATGATTTGTATAATGCTAACATGTTACTCACTAGGTCAAGACATTTCAATAAGTATGTCATGAATATCAACTATCTAGATATCTATATAATTATAGCCAGTTTTGTAATAATGATTTGTGTAAGACAGACTAACATGTTTCTCACTAGGTCAAGACATTTCAATAAGTATGTCATGAATATCAACTATCTAGATATCTATATAATTATAGCCAGTTTTGTAATAATGATTTGTGTAAGACAGACTAACATGTTTCTCACTAGGTCAAGACATTTCAATAAGTATGTCATGAATATCAACTATCTAGATATCTATATAATTATAGCCAGTTTTGTAATAATGATTTGTGTAAGACAGACTAACATGTTTCTCACTAGGTCAAGACATTTCAATAAGTATGTCATGAATATCAACTATCTAGATATCTATATAATTATAGCCAGTTTTGTAATAATGATTTGTGTAAGACAGACTAACATGTTTCTCACTAGGTCAAGATATTTCAATAAGTATGTCATGAATATCAACTATCTAGATATCTATATAATTATAGCCAGTTTTGTAATAATGATTTGTGTAAGACAGACTAACATGTTACTCACTAGGTCAAGACATTTCAATAAGTATGTCATGAATATCAACTATCTAGATATCTATATAATTATAGCCAGTTTTGTAATAATGATTTGTATAAGACAGACTAACATGTTACTCACTAAGTCAAGATATTTCAATAAGTATGTCATGAATATCAACTATCTAGATATCTATATAATTATAGCCAGTTTTGTAATAATGATTTGTGTAAGACAGACTAACATGTTACTCACTAGGTCAAGACATTTCAATAAGTATGTCATGAATATCAACTATCTAGATATCTATATAATTATAGCCAGTTTTGTAAAAATGATTTGTGTAAGACAGACTAACATGTTACTCACTAGGTCAAGACATTTCAATAAGTATGTCATGAATATCAACTATCTAGATATCTATATAATTATAGCCAGTTTTGTAATAATGATTTGTGTAAGACAGACTAACATGTTTCTCACTAGGTCAAGATATTTCAATAAGTATGTCATGAATATCAACTATCTAGATATCTATATAATTATAGCCAGTTTTGTAATAATGATTTGTGTAATACTAACATTTTTCTCAGTAGGTCAAGACATTTCAATAAATATGTCATGAATATCAACAATCTAGATATCTATATAATTATAGCCAGTTTTGTAATAATGATTTGTGTAAGACAGACTAACATGTTTCTCACTAGGTCAAGACATTTCAATAAATATGTCATGAATATCAACAATCTAGATAGCTGAGATCATATCTGTCCAACCGCACACAGAAAATTGTAATAGAGAGCAGCTCTTCATCTCTCGTAGGACTGAGTTATGGCGTTCCCAAAGGATATGTTCTTGGTCCTATTCTGTTTAGCCTCTATACAGCACCACTTGGTCCAATAGTTAGAAAACATAATGTTTCATTTCATCTCTATGCAGATGACACACAACTGTACGCTTCTTTCGAACCATCTTCCTCCTTTAATCCAGGTAAATTTAAATTAGAAGAATGTTTAGATGAAATCCGTACATGGATGTCCTTTTTCAAGCTCAGTGATAGTAAAACAGAATACTTGATTCTTGGCTCCAAAAATCTTACATATAAAATAAACTGTCAAGTGGAACGTTCGGTCGCCATTGGAAACTGTCATGTGGATCCTAGTACATCGTTTAAAAAACAGCTTAAAAAACATCTGTTTAAACGAGCATTTTATTGAATCATTTTATAATTGTATAGCGCAGAAGAGCACTTTTAGTGGTTCAGCGCTATAGAAGAAAATGACATTACATTAAATTACATTACATAAAATAAAGAGTCTATGTTTGTCTATATAGACTGTATGATATACAAGACCTTGACCTTGTGTATTGAACCCAATTCTGACATATGTAAAATAAAGAGTCTATGTTTGTCTCCATGTGCTGAATGTTAGACAGGACATTGTCCTTGTGTTTTGAACCTAATTCTGACCCATGTAAAATAAAGAGTCTATGTTTGTCTATATAGACTGTATGATATACAAGACCTTGACCTTGTGTATTGAACCCAATTCTGACATATGTAAAATAAAGAGTCTATGTTTGTCTCCATGTGCTGAATGTTAGACAGGACATTGTCCTTGTGTTTTGAACCTAATTCTGACCCATGTAAAATAAAGAGTCTATGTTTGTCTATATAGACTGTATGATATACAAGACCTTGACCTTGTGTATTGAACCCAATTCTGACATATGTAAAATAAAGAGTCTATGTTTGTCTCCATGTGCTGAATGTTAGACAGGACATTGTCCTTGTGTATTGAACCTAATTCTGACCCATGTAAAAAGAGTTTATCTATTAAAGAAATACCTCCAACACTTAACGTAAACTTCTTCTCGACTTCTCCGTGAATATTTTCAACTAAACAGACGTAAACACCTTCGTAAGTTCTAAATCTCTCTGGACCAAAGTCTCTGTAATGAAACTACTGGATTTGATGCCTTTATAATCTTTTTCCCATTTCACTTCACAAATTGGGTGACATTGAGCTGAACAGCTTACTTTCAAATCTTTGTTTTTATTGACAATGGGTTCATCTGAAATTTAGTTGAAAATTTAACTAATACAGCCTCCGTGAAGATTGCAAGGCAATTGAACATACACAGACATAACAGAGGGGTTTAAAGAAAATCTCAAGCTATAGATGTTAATAATAAATGTACAAGATAGGTATATAAGAGGCAAGTTTTCCAAAATTGTTATTTAAAGTCTAGGTCAACATTGTCGCCACAGATCAGTGATATATATACTTAATCTCATTGAAGAATAGAAAACTTACATTCAGGTTGAATTATATAGCTTTCAATCTCAAAGACATTATTACACTCTTCAATATTTAAAACTGTAAAAATAAAATTTTGTTTAATATTCTATTGGAAAATATAATTCTTGTTTACTATTCTCCTAAGGTTCTTGCCTTTCCTTGCACTTTCTTGTATTTTGTTAAGGAATGACCTGAACAGCGGTTTATAAATAAGTTTACACAGGTTTTTTTTCTTATTTTGCAATCTGTTTCACTTTTACTACGAGAAAAAAAGGCCTGAGGTTGAACAATTCAATGTTATTTATCTCAACTGAACCTTGTTAATTCTAGTTAAAGGATTTGTCTCTAAATAAGAATAAAGATTATTTACCATCATAATATTTTTTGGTCTGTAGTCGTTGATAACAAGGGGGATAATCTGTAACCAGACA
>JAUJPP010000856.1:0-10211 GCA_030562195.1 Nipponacmea schrenckii
GTAGGATTTGGAATAGATTATAATTCTTTTATCATTTGTTTATCTGCTTCATGTCGAAATTGTAAGTCTTCATTTCTGTATAGTTTATCGTGTTTAAGTGCAGCAGCATCTACTCTATTAACAGGTTCTTCACCTGGTTTTGGATTATCATTTTCATCTAGTCGTAAATCTAACCTAGTTCCTGGACCAGTGTAATTATGACCTGGGAGATGTTTCTCACCTTTATATTTAGCCCATGGAAAACCGGGAAGTTTAGTTAGAGATTTCTGAATGTCCCCTGATCCGAAATAGATTTTAGGGGAATGAATGTTTATAAAAGACATTTTTTGGTCTATTTATTCTAAAAAGTCATAGAGTATTTAGATATCCGGTAGACCGGAGTTGAGCATAGCGAAATGGCGGGATGCCGGATATCTAAATACTCTAATACTAAAGCCATTAAGAAAACTCATGATTTTACAACTCGGCCCATTCAAAGATCCATCGCGTGTGCCGAAACCTTAGTCATTGGAAGTTCTCTCGTGAAGTCCCTTTCTTCGTTACGACTATCGGACAACTTAGGACAATTATGTGTCATCGATACCAACAGTGGATCGACAATTAGCGAACTTAATCCGAGATTATTACAATTACTTGGTGAAGCTACGTCTATCAAAAACATTGTGCTCTCTGTCGGAGGAAATTACATAAACAAGAAATTAGCAACTTTTCAACAATGTGTAAATGACTATAAGAATTTATTGAAGGAACTAGTAACTAACTATAACGATATTAATATATTTGTATGTTCTGTAATCCCTAGAATTAACCCTTTTAATTTCCAGATGCGGTGCCAAAAATTTAACTATTTTCTACGGCAGTTTTGTCATGACAATAGATGTCAGTATATTAATATTTACGATTCTTTCATTTGTAGGTCCCCTCGTGAAGTTTTGGTGCAAGATGGTGTTCATTTAAATAATTTTGGAACTAATATTTTATCTCATATCATTGTAGATTCGGTTGTCAGACAGAACAGAAAATCTAATCCTTTTATTTATCCTTTAAGGTATAACCCACAGGCATTAAATTGTATTTTAAATTCACTTTCAGCAACAGCCAGACGTCTATCTTACTAATTGTTTTAAACCATATAATATGTATAACTTTTTAAAAGAGCGGGGTCTTCATATTGGTCACTTAAATGTTTGCCATGTGGTAAATAAAAAGACTCAAATTTGCCAACTTATTTCAAATTTTGACATTTTTGGTTTATCTGAAACTCACCTAAAGTCGTTTGTACCAACTAAATATTTCAGTACTCCAGGTTTTCACTCGCCATTTCGAAAAGATAAGTGTAATAATAGTTCAGCTGGACTTCTACTTTTTGTTAAAGAACATTTAAATTGTAGGAGACGGGAAGATTTAGAATCGCTTGATATAGAAGCAATTTGCATTGAAATAAATCTCACTAAACATAAACCCTTATTAATATGTTGCATTTATAGGCACCCGAATTCTAATAAATGCTGGTTAGACTCATTGGCTAAAATGACTGAAAAGGTTTGGAACGAAAATAAAGAAATTATTGTGTTAGGTGATATTAATATTGATGTGTCAAATGGAAAAAATTCAAATTGGAATAATTTACTGTCTTTATATAGTTTAAAACAAATTATAAAAGTTCCTACTCGAGTAACTAAAGCATCTTCCACTATCATTGATCATGTTATCGTTTCGAATGAAAGTAATATAACTGAAGTTAATGTCCCGGTATATGGTTTATCTGATCACTACCCAACTTGTATTACCTGGAATAAAAAAGGCGCACATATTCCAAAACCTAAGCATGTTTATATTTTCTACCGGAGTATGAAACATTTTGATGTAGGTTTATTTAATAATGATCTTGCAACAGCCCCTTTTGATAAAATTTATACTAAATCTGACCCCAATATTGCGTTAGAATCTTGGTATAATATTATCCAGCCAATAATTGATACCCATGCACCATTAAAGTTAAAACGTGTCAAAAATGAAATAAAGTCACCCTGGTTAGACTCTGAAATTTTAAAATTAATGCGCATAAGAGACGGTTTGAAAAAGAAAGGTAAAGATGATGAATATCGGAAGTGTAGAAATTTGGTCATTAAAATGATCGATAAAGCCAAAAAGCAGTTTAACATAAAACTTGCTTCAGATCAGAAAAACTCAAAACATATTTGGAAAGTTATCAACTCCTTAACTAATAAGGCTAATAATTCAACTAATCTGATTCCTTTAGAACCCGAGGTAGTCAATGATCATTTTTCAAAGATTGCATCCAAATTGATTAATCAAAGCATGTTCATAGAAATTGATAAAAGTTATCTCGTAAATAAAATAGAAGAATTTGTCACTTCTAAGTTAAATTCTAATGAAGAATGTTCGATTCCCTACATTAACAAATATGAAGTTTTTAAACAGTTGTCTTCGTTAAATGCAACCAAAAGTGCTGGTTTACATAAATTAAATCCCCTATTTCTCAAATATGGTGCTTTTACGTTAAGTGGTCCTTTGACACATATATATAATCTATGCATTGATGCAAATATATTTCCTGATAAATTCAAAGAAGCAAAAGTTTTACCACTGTATAAATCCGGCGCTAAATCTGATCCTAATAATTATAGACCCATTTCTGTATTATCTAGTGTATCTAAACCACTTGAAAGACATTATTCAAAACATATAAATAATTTCTTAAATAATAATAAGTTATTGTATTCGCACCAATCTGGTTTTAGGTCTAATAGTTCTTGTCAAACAGCTTTGACTAACATAATTGAAAACGTTTATGATGCAGTAAATAATAATCTTATGGTTGGTTCTATTTTCTTTGGCCCCCAGTGGACCGGGGTTAAGAATAGGTTCACCGTCCCTCATTGCGTGTCGTAAAAGGCGACTGAATTGGGGCTCCTCGTTTGCCGTGAGGTGCGACCTGTGTCGGTTTTGAATGGACTCCTGGTGGTTGAGGGTAACATACCTCCCAATACATCACTTTGGGCCAGGGGATTCCTAGACAGGTGGCCAGTGTGGCCCACACTGGTCAATCGGCTTGTCGTGTTGAGCTTATGAGTCGGTGGTCAGAACAGATAAAACTTTTCTAATCATAGATTATTTCCTTATCCTCCAATTCATTTCACCGACTCAGAAGCAGCGGCTTGGGTCAATTGGGTAAAATAAAATAAAAAATCGGAATTTATTTGCTCCATCCAGAACTTTTATTCCCTTTTTTATCTGAGTATATCTCCCGATTACCCCTAGGGCGCAGGCGCTGGAGTCCCGCGCCGAGCCTGCGCGGAGGTCGTGGTCCGTGGTGGTCGGGGGTCTCGGGAGATGAATCCTCTACATTTTTTCATGGCTACACAAAATAAAAAAAACATAAACGAGCGTAAACGCCGGTTGACTGAGGCCGAATTTACTGATTCGTATATTTCAGACGAATCATGGCCTCTTGTCATTGATAGTTCTAACCCTGAGAAACCTTTATCATCTTTATCTCCTTTCGCTATTGCTAAGGGTTTGACTGGCCTTGCCAGTGAGCCAAAATCTATTAAGAAACTACGCAGTGGCTCTTTGTTGGTTGAATGCTCTCGCAGAATCCACTCAGAGCTATTGTTAAAATCTTCTGTGTTAGCGACCATACCTATAAAAGTATCGCCACATTTCTCGCTGAACTCATCTAAAGGGGTCATTCGACATCCAGACCTCAATGATGTTCAGCTGATGAAATGAAGGAAGAATTGAAAGATATTGGCGTCACGAACGTCGATAGAATATCCATCCGTCGTGACGGCCAATTAATTTCAACGAACACTTTCATTCTGTCATTCAACCAACCTAATTTACCATCTGAAATTAAAGTGGGCTACCTTAACATCAAAGTTTCTCACTACATTCCAAACCCTCTCAGGTGTTACAACTGTCAACGCTTCGGGCATGGAACTCGAACTTTTAAGAGTTCGATTAGATGTGCGCGTTGTGGACAGTCTGGGCATGACAGCAAGGATTGCGCTGAAGCACCTTGCTGCTTCAACTGCGAAGGAAAGCACCCAGCCTTTTCCAAAGACTGTCCCAAGTGGCAAATTGAAAAAAAATTAATAAAGTAAAGATAGAAAATAAAATATCATATCCCGAAGCGAGGAAGGTTGTAGAAGGTGCAACTCCATCTACCCCTTCCGGAAAGACTTTCGCTAATGCGGTTAAGGCATCTACAAAATCTGTAGAATGCCAAACTGACGTTTCTTGGCTGCAGCGATTACCATTACCTTCTCCAGCCTTGTTACCATCTGTTCTAGAAACAACTGCATCTACATCATCAGCTACTCAGACTCCTCAAATTGAGAAGTCAAGTGCTGATGATCGTAGTTCGATTATACCATCTAAAGACATTCAGCCAAAAGGGACTGGTAAACAGTCCAGAGCTAAAAGTAGCGAAAGTCTTTCTAAAAATGACAAGTCCGGTAAAAAAAATGTATCCTCCTCCAAAAAGGAAGGTAGGGATTTATTGAAGTCTGCCATATCTGATAGTATAGATATGGAGGCTTCCGAGGTTGATGCGGAAGTTCTCAACCCCCCTTACCGCAACCCTCGGAGTACAATTAAACCACCCTGACGATGCATCCAAAAAATAATATTATACATTGGAATTGTCGAGGTTTAAGTCATAATCTTAACGAAGTTCAGATATTAATTCAACAATATAATCCGTTGGCTATTTGTCTCCAAGAGACATTCCTCAAACCAACGGATTTACATTTAGTGCCATTTAAACATTTTGTTTCCTACCACCGTTATGGCACAGGTGATGATAAGGTCTCGGGTGGTGTTTCTATTATTGTCAATAGAAACATTGCCCAGTCCGAAATCACACTTAATTCTTCTCTGCAGGTAATTGCCGTGCGAGTAACACTCTACGTGCCTTTTACCCTCTGCTCCATCTATTTGCCACCTAACTCAACTTTAAACCCCAGAGAATTGGATGACCTTGTTACCCAGCTTCCTTCTCCCTGCATATTGCTTGGAGATTTCAATGGTCATCATTCTTTCTGGGGTAGTCCAGTTGATAATAGCAGAGGAAAATTAATAGCTGACTTCATTTATGACAACGATCTTTGTATCTTTAATGACGAATCGCCTACATATTTCTGCTCAAGAACAAAAACCTTTTCTCATCTAGATCTGACAATTAGCTCACCATCTTTGTTCCAAGATTTTTCTTGGAGTGTCCATGATGATCTCTGCCACAGTGATCATTATCCTGTAATTCTACGGAATAATGGTCCTTCACCAGTAGACAGGCCACAAAGATGGAAACTCTCTAAAGCTAATTGGCCCCTCTTTGAGGAGCTTTGTATTTCTTCTTTTCCTCAACATGATCTAGATGAAGCAGAAGACCCGATGGAACTATTTACCACCATCTTACAAGATGTATCGGGTCAGGCGATTCGTAAAACCTCGGCAACTCCAAAACGATTTAATAAACCATGGTTTAATGAAGACTGCAAGACAGCACTGAAAGAACGTAATCGTGCTTTACGATTGCTTGAACGTGCTCCTTCCGATGACAACGTGGCCTCTTTTCGCATTGCACGGGCCAAAGCCAGGCGGACTATCCGACAGGCAAAGAGGTCGTCATGGCAGGAGTACGTGTCAAGGATCAACAGTCGTACGTCTTCCAAATCAGTCTGGGATAGGATTCGTAGGATCAAGGGTAAAGCGGATACAATGTCTGTGAACCATCTAGAAGTAGATGGTTCAACGCTCACCACACTTCCAGATATTGCTAATTCATTAGGAAGTAATTTTTCTTTCAATTCATCCTCAAACTTTTCCTCTGATGCTTTCCAGAGAGTCCGTCTCCGGGAAGAGAGGAAAAGGTTAAATTTTACATCTCAAAATGAGGAATATTATAACGAAAAATTTACAATATCTGAACTGAAGTATTCTTTAAAACAGGCCCATGATACAGCTACTGTGCCTGACGATATTCATTATCAGATCCTCAAACATCTTCCTTACCCTACATTAAAAAAACTTTTACTTATATTTAACCAGATTTGGGATGACGGTGTCTTTCCTCCTTCGTGGAGGATTGCTACTATTATTCCCATACCTAAACCTGGTAAGAAATCCTACTAATTATCGCCCTATTGCATTGACCAGCTGCATATGTAAAACCATGGAACGGATGATCAATAGAAGGCTCGTTTGGCACCTCGAGTCCAACAATCTACTTACTTACCTCCAATGTGGATTTCGGTCCCAAAGGAGCACTCTTGATCATCTCGTTAGATTTGAATCGTTCGTCAGGGACGCCTTCATCCAAAATCACCATTTAGAAGCCATATTTTTTGATTTGGAGAAGGCATATGACACTACTTGGAGATATGGCATTCTTCGCGATCTCTTTGACTTCGGTCTTCGAGGAAGATTGCCATTATTTATCTCCAATTTCCTACATGATAGGACGTTTAAGGTACGACTTGGCTCCATTTTCTCAGATCCTTTTCCTCAGGATAATGGAGTTCCTCAGGGTAGCATATTATCCGTTACCCCTTTTTTTCCCTCAAGATAAATTCCATCACATCGTGCCTTAGACGTGGGGTTGATGGCTCTATGTATGTTGATGACTTTCAGATGTGTTACAGTTCTACTAACATGCAGACGATCGAGCGTCAGTTGCAGCTTTGCTTAAACAATCTACAGCAATGGGCGACTGACAATGGATTTCGATTTTCGAAATCCAAGACCGTCTGCATGCATTTCTGTAAAAGAAGAGGTCTGCACCTTGACCCAGTGCTACATTTGGACAATGCTGTCGTTCCTGTAGTACAGGAATTCAAATTTCTTGGTCTTACATTTGACAGCAAGCTTTCTTTCCGTCCACACATTAAAATCCTCAAAAAAAAAATGTCTGAAAGCTCTCAACATACTGAGAGTCTTATCCAACACTGACTGGGGAGCTGACCGTAAGGTTCTCCTCCGATTATATCGAGCTTTGGTCCGATCCAAGCTCGATTATGGGTGCCAGTTGTATGGTTCAGCTCGTCCATCCTATCTCAAAGAGCTTGATACCATACACAACCAAGGACTTAGAATCAGTTTAGGCGCTTTTCGCACAACTCCAGTTGAAAGTCTGTACGTCGAGGCTAACGAACCCTCATTGTACGACAGACGTGATAGACTTTCACTACAGTATGCTATTAAAATAGCATCTTTGCCATACCATACGGCTCACCGCCCCGTATTTAGTCCTTATTCTGAGCATTTGTACGAGGCAAAGCCTCGTGCAATTTCTTCTTTTGGAGTCCGCATTCAACCACTTTTGTCAGCGGCTGGTATCAGCCACGATAGTATTGCGGACTTCATAATGACCACAATTCCACCTTGGTCAATTGCTCCATTTCAGATAGACTTTAGTCTATCAAGCAATAAGAAGTCACAGACAAGCTCGATCGTCTTCAAGTCGAAATTTCTTGAATTAAGGGCTAAATATGGGGATTATGCTCCTTTCTATACAGATGGGTCCAAGGATGGTGATAAGGTGGCAGCTGCAACAGTGACACCATCCGAAGTCCTGTCTGTATCTCTTCCACCAGCAGCCTCTATTTTTACTGCAGAACTCGTTGCCATTTTACAGGCACTCGAGTTCTTTCAGTCCTCATTATCCATAAAAAAATGTATTATCTATTCTGATTCTCTGTCTGCATTACAAGCTATTCATAACATCCAGCTTGTGCACCCAATAATAGGAGATATTTACAAGCTCTCTGGGCCAAAAAAGGACATTGTCCTTTGTTGGCTTCCCAGTCACATGGACATACGGGGAAATGACAAGGCAGATGCGGCGGCTAAGGCTGCTTTGTCACTGCCTGTCTCCCCCTCGTCCTTGCCTTACACCGACTTTAAGTCGGTGATAAGGACTTTTATTTTGCAACGATGGCAGCAAAAATGGGATGCTGCAGATACAAACAAACTTCATGCCATCAAGCCTCTTCTGGGGGGCTGGCCATCCTCTTATTGTGCCAACAGGAGAAATGAAGTTGTTTTGTGTCGCTCTCGTCTTGGACATACTCACCTTACCAACTGTTACCTGCTCAAGCGAGAGCCTCAGCCAGTCTGTGAGCATTGCCAGGTTCGCCTGACAGTGAAACACATTCTGATTGAGTGCACGCATCTCAAACCTATAAGATCCCAGCACTACCGTGCTAGATCCTTGTTCCATCTGTTTGCGCAACCTTCTCTTTATGAGAAGGTTGTCGCGTTTTTAAAACAGACTAATCTGTATTATAAATTTTAAAATATATTTGTTTGCTATTTTGTTTTTAGCCTATATTGGGTTACAGCCATTCTGTGATATAGTTTTTAGCATTGTTCTGTTGCCCTTTTTGGGGTTTTGTGATAATTTTTATTTTTAATGTATTGATTTTCTAGTTTTAATTTTTGTTTTTATTTTAAATCGTATTCAAGTGCTATATAGCCCGTTTTGGTGCTGATGCACTTTAATACATTTCATTTCATTTCTATTTTCTTTGATTTTACAAAAGCATTTGATTTGATTTCCCATGAGATAATTATTGAAAAACTAAAACTATACAATTTTTCGAATGCATTAATAACCTTCATAAATTGTTACTTGTCGAATCGTACTAAGCGTTGTTACGTCAATGGAACTCTTTCGTCTTCTCGCAGTATAAAGTATGGAGTGCCACAAGGATCAATTTTAGGCCCCTTGTTGTTTAATCTTTATATTAATGATTTGCCATTGCATATTAACTCTAACTGTGATCTTTTTGCGGATGATACTACGATTTATACTTCTGGTAAATCGGTTACTGACATACAATTAAAATTGCAAGAAGATACTGATGCAATCTTAAACTGGTGTTCCTTTAATGTCATGATTTTAAATGAAAATAAGACCAAATGTATGTTAATTACAACTTCTCAAAAAAGAAAATATTCATCAGATTTATCAATTGAACTTAATAATCAATTTATTGAACAAGTTGAAAACTTTAAATTACTAGGTGTTACTGTGAATCAAAATCTCTCATGGACTCCGCACGTAACGTTCGTTGCTAAAATTTTAAATACTAAGTTATTTCAACTGCGACAGTTAAAAAAGATCATGCCCGAAAAATATAGATCTATTTTTTATAAATGTCACTTTCAACCATATTTGGATTATTGTTCAACTATTTGGGATTCGCACGACATTGCATCGGCCGATATTTTACACAGGCAACAAAAAATTGCTTTTAAATTAATCCTTGGTTCTAAGTATAATACTGATTTGTCACTGAATCTTAAAAGGCTTAATGTTTTTGACATTAAAACCAGGCATAATTTTAATTCGTATAAATTTATGTATAAAACTCTGAACAACTTGTCTCCTTCCTACCTTTCAAGCCTCTTTAGCTATAAACAGACGCCTTATTCTAGCATAAATTCAAAACTTGTGGTGCAAAAATCACGAATCAATTTGATTAAACAAAGTATTAAATACAAAGGATCAATTTTATGGAATGGTCTAGACGAAAATATTAAATCAGCATCAGATTTTAAGACTTTTCGAAGGATGATTCTTGGTAATCTTTCATTAGCATAAGCATACTTCCTGTTACACGGGTATTCTTTCACCAACTATAGGCTTACTTGCTAATGGCAATTGTGTTTCTCCATGATTTAATGATTTAAGTAATTTATTAATTTTATTTTTCCCTTTCTCACAGGTATATCACCACCAACAATTCTATTTTGGCCTAACTTGAACCCTTTTGAAAATCTAAATTATTACAGTCGGGGGATGAGTAAACATCCTTAAAGCTGGTCTTGAGCATGGACAAATCCTACCTCCCCCTCCATAGAAAATAAGAACATAAAATGAAGTAGGGTTGGGTAGCCCGCTCGCAGCACATGCACTGACGCTTTGGCAATTCTTTTTTTTTTCTTTTTTTTTTTTTTTTTTTTTTTATGTATGTTTTGATGTCTGATCGTCTCATGCAGATGTACTTGTCTATTCCTTGGTTTTTGTGATCATGTACTTGATCGCAGAATGATGAATCTGTCCATTTTATACACATGTACTTGTGTATTTTAAAACTAAGTGTACATTGAAATTATATATGGTTTTTGCTGTCATGTACTTGATCGCCGGAAGATAAATCTGTCCATTATTTACACAT
>JAUJPP010000857.1:0-10459 GCA_030562195.1 Nipponacmea schrenckii
CCAAAAATTAAATTTTCATTTTAAAAACTTTTGTTGTGCATCGCTGGAAAGAGGACAAAAGGCGCCTTCGGAATGTGAAAAAAATAACCCTCTAAATTAATTAGGTCACGCTCTAGAGCAGTACAACGTTGCAAATTTTGCTGCTTTCGAGCAGCTATAAAACCGGAAATAGACGTCAGAAGTCTAATGCCAAATTGTCAACTGATAGCTAAAGTCAGTGACCAATGACCTTGTAAAGGTCAAGGTCACCAAAGGTCAAAGTCACTAGAAATCAGCCCCCAAACTAAAAAAAACTGATTTTTTGCAAATGTCGCAAAATTGCAACAAACAGGCAGAAACATTTGATTTTTTGGGATAAACTGGCCAAAGTAATGAGATATATGTATGCAAGGTACTTTTTTGAAAAACGTTATTTACTGCAGCCGTAATTCGCTGACCGATATAAATGGTAAATTTGAATTTCACCCGGATGTGCCACGCCCATCTCGTTTTTTTGGAGGGGAATCTAATCATATTCAAAATGTATATTCACAGTAAAAATTTTAAGCTTGTACAGCTAATAGATCACGAGATATACACACATACATTTCAAGGAAGCGAAAATACGGCAAAATGTACTTTTCTTTGCAAAAATAAAAAAATTCAATTTTCATTTTACAAACTTTTGTTATATATCGTTGGAAAGAGGACAAAAAAAAATCTAAGAATCTGAAAAAATTAACACTCTAAATTAATTAGGTCACGCTCTAGAGCAGCCCAAAGTTGCGAATTTTGCTGTTTTCGGGCAGCTATAAAACCGGAAGTAGACGTCGGAGGTCAAAGTTCAAAGTATCAACTGATAGCCAAGGTCAATGACCTTTGACCTACTAAAGGTCATGGTCACCAAAGGTCAAGGTCACGAGAAATAAGCCCCCAAACTTCGAAAAAATTCAACCGAATGTTGCAAAAAAGCAAAAGCAAAATTCAAAAATCGATTTCCAACATTTTGATCGCAATCGACTAAGCTTTCCAGAAATATAAACATCACACAAATCGCTCTTACCGTAGAGGCCCCATTTTGAGTTTTACAAAAAAGTGACATTTCAAGATGGCGGCCAATGTTTCACTTCCGGTCCGGATTTTTTCTTCTTCGTTTTTTTGTCTTCTAATTTAATTAGGATTGACATAAATTTTGTTGCGATACATCAATTACAGCACAAGTAGGTCAACCGGAAGTTTAAACCCGTTTTACGTTGAAACCGGAAATGAAGCAAAAATTTTGACTCTGCCAATGTTTTCATATTCGTGACACTTGAAGGCACCCAAATTTTCAGATCAATCGGTCTAAAAATAGCAAAGTTGCTAAAATGTGCAAAATACGGCAAAAAAATGTGTGCTATGAATTTTCGAATTTCGAAATTTTGTAACTGCTATCTTGTTGGAAATTGTTTCAAGTTTTCAAAAATGCAAACCCGACGAAAATCGGTCCAAAAATGCGAGTCCTAGAGCCACTGACCGACTTTATAGACATGTTGCAATGCAGCACTTCCGGTTTTGCAAAAATGTTCCAATTTATATTTAATAGAAACTTCGCCACAACAGAAGGTGTAGAGAAGTTGTGAAATTGCTGCAACTATTGCAGCCTAGGCTGTGTGCCCTGTGTAAATTTCGAAAAAAAAAAAAAAAAAAAAAAAAAAAAAAAAAGACAAACCGAAAACAAACTGGGACTTTGCGGTAGCAAAGTCCCACAACTAGAGCCACAAGTGGCACAGAGTGGGACTTTGCTAACGTTGCAAAATTGCAACAAACAGCCCGAAACATATGATTTTCTGGGAGAATCTGGCCAAAGCAACGAGGTATCTGTGTGCAAAGTACTTTTTTGAAAAACGTTTTTTCCTACAGATATAAAGCGCTGACCGATATAAGTGAAGAATTGGAAGTTTACCCGGATGTGCCACGCCCATCTCATTTATTTTGGCGTAAATCTAATCACATTTGAAATATATATTCGCGGTACAAATTTGAAGCTTGTACAGCTAATAGATCACGAGATATACACGAATACATTTCAAAAAAACAAAATGTACTTTAATTTTAAAAGAGCAAAAATTAAATTTTTATTTTAAAAACTTTTGTTGTGCATCGCTGGAAAGAGGACAAAAGGCGCCTTCGGAATGTGAAAAAAATAACCCTCTAAATTAATTAGGTCACGCTCTAGAGCAGTCCAACGTTGCAAATTTTGCTGCTTTCGAGCAGCTATAAAACCGGAAATAGACGTCAGAAGTCTAATGCCAAATTGTCAACTGATAGCTAAAGTCAGTGACCAATGACCTTGTAAAGGTCAAGGTCACCAAAGGTCAAAGTCACTAGAAATAAGCCCCCAAACTAAAAAAAAACTGATTTTTTGCAAATGTCGCAAAATTGCAACAAACAGGCAGAAACATTTGATTTTTTGGGATAAACTGGCCAAAGTAATGAGATATATGTATGCAAGGTACTTTTTTGAAAAACGTTATTTACTGCAGCCGTAATTCGCTGACCGATATAAATGGTAAATTTGAATTTCACCCGGATGTGCCACGCCCATCTCGTTTTTTTTGGAGGGGAATCTAATCATATTCAAAATGTATATTCACAGTACAAATTTGAAGCTTGTACAGCTAATAGATCACGAAATATACACACATACATTTCAAGGAAGCGAAAATACGGCAAAATGTACTTTTCTTTGCAAAAATCAAAAAATTCAATTTTCATTTTACAAACTTTTGTTATATATCGTTGGAAAGAGAACAAAAAACAATCTAAGAATCTGAAAAAATTAACACTCTAAATTAATTAGGTCACACTCTAGAGCAGCCCAAAGTTGCGAATTTTGCTGTTTTCGGGCAGCTATAAAACCGGAAGTAGACGTCGGAGGTCAAAGTTCAAAGTATCAACTGATAGCCAAGGTCAATGACCTTTGACCTACTAAAGGTCATGGTCACCAAAGGTCAAGGTCACGAGAAATAAGCCCCCAAACTTCGAAAAAATTCAACCGGATGTTGCAAAAAAGCAAAAGCAAAATTCAAAAATCGATTTCCAACATTTTGATCGCAATCGACTAAGCTTTCCAGAAATATAAACATCACACAAATCGCTCTTACCGTAGAGGCCCCATTTTGAGTTTTACAAAAAAGTGACATTTCAAGATGGCGGCCAATGTTTCACTTCCGGTCCGGATTTTTTCTGCTTCGTTTTTTTGTCTTCTAATTTAATTAGGATTGACATAAATTTTGTTGCGATACATCAATTACAGCACAAGTAGGTCAACCGGAAGTTTAAACCCGTTTTACGTTGACATCGGAAATGAAGCAAAAATTCTGACTCTGCCAATGTTTTCATATTCGTGACACTTGAAGGCACCCAAATTTTCAGATCAATCGGTCTTAAAATAGCAAAGTTGCAAAAATGTGCAAAATACTGCAAAAAAATGTGTGCTATGAAATTTCGAATTTCGAATTTTTTTAATTGCTATTTTGTTGGAAATTGTTTCAAGTTTTCAAAAATGCAAACCCGACGAAAATCGGTCCAAAAATGCGAGTTCTAGAGCCACTGACCGACTTTTTAGACATGTTGCAATGCAGCACTTCCGGTTTTGCAAAAATGTTCCAATATATATTTAATAGAAATTTCGCCACAACAGAAGGTGTAGAGAAGATGTGAAATTGCTGCAACTATTGCAGCCTAGGCTGTGTGCCCTGTGTAAATTTCGAAAAAAAAAAAAAAAAAAAAAAAAAAAAAAAAAAACAAACCGAAAACAAACTGGGACTTTGCGGTAGCAAAGTCCCACAATAATCCGAACGATTACAATACGTTTTCGACAAAGTCGAAATACGTAATAATCCGAACGATTACAATACGTTTTCGCCAAAGTCGAAATACGTAAAAAATAAAATAATCCGAACGATTACAATACGTTTTCGCCAAAGTCGAAATACGTAATAATCCGAACGATTACAATACGTTTTCGCCAAAGTCGAAATACGTAATAATCCGAACGATTACAATACGTTTTCGCCAAAGTCGAAATACGTAATAAAATAATCCGAACGATTACAATACGTTTTCGACAAAGTCGAAATACGTAAAAAATAAAATAATCCGAACGATTACAATACGTTTTCGCCAAAGTCGAAATACGTAAATAAATATTGTTAGATTTTTCTGATTTTCAATAGGGTTCATCTTTAAGTTATAGAAACACTTACACCAACTTCTATCAATAAATTAATCAAGAAACCAGCTCTATATAGTGTCCACAAGGAATTCGTGAACAAAGACAATAACTCATTTTTCGATTGGTCTAATTTTTATAGGTTTCATCCATGGGTGGTTACAAAGACTCACACTATGTTTTATCAAAATCCATCATCAATAATTGTGGACAGACAGACAGAGGTGGCGTCTATATACACCCACTTCCCACGACAAGAAATTCATAACTTTCATCTCCTTCCAAAACAGGATTTGGGTACCCCAAACAAGCCCACGAGACGAAGAAATGGTGACGAGGCTTCTCGTAGAATTATTCGTGGCCCTGTGTCTCCAGATGAAAAGAAAGTTTGCCTTCATTTAAATAACGAAAATTGTGACAATATCTAATATTTATATTTATGTATTTAAGCTCATATTATTTGTTGCGTGTGTTTTGCTTCTCACGTTGCCACTTATCATGTGTCAAAAAAGTACAAAGGTGTGCTTAGACCCTTTGGGAATCCCCCCCCCCCTCATGACTTTGATAGAGCTTATATTATTGACGGAATCACTTACGGTTTGAATATCTTTGATATTTTTGATAGCCCTATTGAATGCGATAATTACAAATTTTCTTAAATCATTTTGTGTTAAAAAAAAACATGCTACAGAGTTTCAATTGATATCATTATAGCATTAGGAAGTTGTTTGTCGAAGGCATTCCTGTCGATCATCAATAGAAGGCTAATAGACCACCTGGAAGACGGTGATAGGTTAGACACGGCTCAGTTTGGCTTCAGACAGAACCGGCGTACAGTTGATAACATATTTATTTTAAAAACTATCATATAAATATATAAAAACAAAAAAGAACCTCTCTACATATTTTTGTAGATTTCGCAAAAGCATTCGACTTGGAGAAAGGGTTTGTTTTTCAAATTACTCAAACAAAATATAAATGGAAATACTTTAAATCTGATATCGTCTATTTACTTTTTCGACTAAAAACAAGGTCAGAAGCTCTGTGGGTCTCAGTAATCAAATTCATTCAAATACAGGAGTGAAGCAGGGATGTGTCCTTAGTCCTACTTTATTCAACGTATATATGAACGACCTACAAATATATTTAGCTTGATCTTCTTCTTCCTTCCCAGTATTAAACTACCGCAACGTTTCCCATTTATTATTTGCCGATGACCTTGTAATTTTTTCAAAAACACACACATTTCTGCAGTGATTGGCAACTAAATCTCAACATTGAAAAATCTAAAATTATGATATTCAACAAAAAATCTTCAAATAAGTTTATATGTGACGGCAAAAACATTTCTGTGGTTACCATTATATATCTGGGTATTTATTTTACCAACAACGGATCTTTCAAATAAGAAATAGCCGAATTGTGTAAGAAAGCCAGGCGTGCATGGTGCTGTATAAAGAACAACATTTGTACGACTGACAATCTTCCTACTAAAGTCCTCCTCAGGCTCTACATAAGTGTCGTTAAACAAGTTGCTCTATATGGTGCAGATGTGTGGGGGTGGGATGTTGCAAAATCGAAAAAGGTTCGCTTTGACAATTGGGATAAGTGTCCAACAAAGTTACCATAAAAATTTCCAAATCTATTTTAGAATTACCCAAAAATGCATCAAATATTGGAGCCTTGTCTGAACTCTCACTTTTCCCAATCCAAACAGATATTTATCTCCGTCTGTGCTATGTAGTTCAGTTGTATATCACGTATATGGTACATGAACGGAAGTTTTCAAATAAGCTACTGTAATGTAATACAGTATTACCAGGATGAACCAAATTCATCGATCTGCCGGATATCACACTTCGAATAACTGGTTAACATTCAAGCGAGGTTTCAAACGAACCTTGAGAACGACTAAAAATTATGTTGACTCCATGAGTCCCGATATTTTACTTAAAGTTTACCCAGTGTTTAACCTCTGTTCATTGAGTTTTGTAGCTCAGACTTTCACTTTTATTTATTTCAGTTATTATAATATGAATCTATTAATTAAGTTTTAATAATTTGTGTTCTATTGTTGATTGTAATTAATAAATTTGCTCCCACCCTCATCTAGTCTTTTAATGTGAAGTGAGATTTAAAGTGGGGATTAATTTATTAATTTAGTTTTAAATTAACCAAACCTTTCATAACGTACTATCTTAATGACTCGGTCCAATAAAACATTTTATCCAAATGATTTTTTACGAATTTAGTCCGTGCTATTTTTAGAAATCCTCTTTCTTCTGAAATTGCATTTTCTGTCAGGGTTGCTGAGGTGATGAGAGATTTTATTGGCAGAAGGTAATTTCTAAAAATAGTGGTTTTGTGTGCAGTGACAGTCAAGCGGATGTTTATAAAATGTAGTTGTTTACTTTCATTATGACTAGTCCAAAATTTCCATGGTCATGCTATATTGAATTTTTGTAGAAAACCAAGAATTGGTCGTTTTTTGTGATTTAACATGGGAAGAGTTGGCAAATGAATTAGCGGTTCGAGTCCTTATACACAACGAACATGCACTTCTTCGTCGTAGTTATACGTCTCCTCTGCTGCCGCTTTAGTGGAGTCTTCCTCGAAGCTCCACACAGTTCCCTCCCTCCCACCTCGTATTAAGTTGTATCACGAACGGATGGCGAGCTCTTACTTTTAATCCTTTCTACAGCTAGGGGGTTTGTAGCTCAAACTTTCACTTTCATTTATTTTAATTTTTATTAACAGAAATTAATTAAGTAAGATTTTAAAATTTGTGTTCTTTTGTTGATTGTAATTAATGAATTTACCAATATAAATTCACACATTGGGAGTCAATAAACAATCTTTTTCTTTTCTGTCTTTCTTGAAAATAATGTACAGGATTAAAGTTTTAAGGGCGACTCTTACTTTAATTGCCAACAATCCTAAATACGCTTGTCAAACCGGAAGTAGATATTTTTAGGTTTGCCTGGCTCTTGGGTCAAAACGAGAGTTATATACGGATCAGCACAATGGCGTACAATCATATAAAACGAGACTCATACAAATAATAAAACAATACATTATAAACGCTTCAAACCACTTTATTGGCCTTTAATCTTTCTTCTTTTGGAAAGAAAACTCTTTTTTTTTCCAGAAAACGTGTTCTTTAAACTTTCCTTAATGAAGTAGGCCTAGAACGTCAAGACCAATTAAGTTAAATAAGATTTAACCATATAGGCTCTGATTTAACTCATCAAGACTGATCAAGACGTAATAGCATAGACATCCTATATTTATTTATAGGATATCTATGGGGTGTGTACAAAACGAAGACCCAAAGACCTAAGACCTAAGACCTAAAAAAGGAAGACCCCACGAGGTAAAAAACGAAGACCTAAAAAAGGAAGACCCCACGAGGTAAAAAACGAAGACCTAAAAAAGGAAGACCCCACCAGGTAAAAAACGAAGACCCTGTGAAAAAATCCGACAAGGCATAGGAATATTCCATTGAAATTTTACTCGAAGGTTAAGCATGTCAATACGCCAATTTCCCCATAAAATGAGCAAAATCCATCACCCCCTCCCTTCCCTACAGGGTGAAACATAAATACGGACGTAAAAAAGAAGGTATAAAAGGAAGACCCTACCAGGTAAAAGACGAAGATCCTGTGAAAAAATCCAACAAGGCATAGGAATATTCCATTGAAATTTTACTCGAAGGTTAAGCATGTCAATACGCCAATTTCCCCAGAAAATGAGCAAAATCCATAACCACATCCCTACCCTACAGGGTGAAACATAAATACGGACGTAAAAAAGAAGGTATAAAAGGAAGACCCCACCAAGTAAAAAACGAAGACCCTGTAAAAAAATCCGACAAGGCATAGGAATATTCCATTGAAATTTTACTCTTCGTTTTTTACTTGGTGGGGTCTTCCTTTTATACCTTCTTTTTTACGTCCGTATTTATGTTTCACCCTGTAGGGAAGAGAGGGGGTGGTGGATTTTGCTCATTTTCTGAGGAAATTGGCGTATTCACATGCTTAACCTTCGAGTAAAATTTCAATGGAATATTCCTATGCCTTGTCGGATTTTTTCACAGGGTCTTCGTTTTTTACCTGGTGGGGTCTTCCTTTTATACCTTCTTTTTTACGTCCGTATTTATGTTTCACCCTGTAGGGAAGGGAGGGTGTGATGGATTTTGCTCATTTTCTGGGGAAATTGGCGTATTGAAATGCTTAACCTTCGAGTAAAATTTCAAGGGAATATTCCTATGCCTTGTCGGATTTTTTCACAGGGTCTTCGTTTTTTACCTGGTGGGGTCTTCCTTTTATACCTTCTTTTTTACGTCCGTAGTATTTATGTTTCACCCTGTAGGGAAGGGAGAGGGGTGATGGATGTTGCTCATTTTCTGGGGAAATTGGCGTATTGACATGCTTAACCTTCGAGTAAAATTTCAATGGAATATTCCTATGCCTTGTCGGATTTTTTCACAGGGTCTTCGTTTTTTACTTGGTGGGGTCTTCCTTTTATACCTTCTTTTTACGTCCGTATTTATGTTTCACCCTGTAGGGAAGGGAGGGGGTGATGGATTTTGCTCATTTTCTGGGGAAATTGGCGTATTGACATGCTTAACCTTCGAGTAAAATTTCAATGGAATATTCCTATACCTTGTTGGATTTTTTCACAGGGTCTTCGTTTTTTACTTGGTGGGATCTTCCTTTTATACCTTCTTTTTTACGTCCGTATTTATGTTTCACCCTGTAGGGAAGGGAGGGGTTGATGGATTTTGCTCATTTTCTGGGGAAATTGGCGTATTGACATGCTTAACCTTCGAGTAAAATTTCAATGGAATATTCCTTGTTGGATTTTTTCACAGGGTCTTCGTTTTTTACTTGGTGGGGTCTTCCTTTTTTAGGTCTTCGTTTTAAACCTCGTGGGGTCTTCTTTTTTTAGGTCTTAGGTCTTTGGGTCTTCGTTTTGTACACACCCGATATCTATGCGTAATAGTCTCGAATAAAGAAGTGAAGAGTTCTCTTCAAAAAAAGAAAGATAACTCTTATTAATTAACAAAACAGTGCCGTAACTTCAAACAACATTGGATTTGGATTTAACATATTTATAATAGAAAGGCCAGACGCCAGATCATAGGCGTACGGGAGGCTCGATCATATTCGGGCAAAATTCTCGACATATTCGGGCAATGAAAGTTCCCGAGTCATCTTGGTTTTTATACGCCCACATTATAATGTGGTCGTATATTGTCGTCACCCCTGTCCGTCGGTCCGTCCGTCCGTCGGTCCGTCCACAATTGCTTGTGAACGCAATAGAAGCTACAGTCTTTGTCGGATTTGAATGAAGCTGTGATCATTTATATTGATGAGATTTTTTCACAGGGTCTTCGTTTTTTACTTGGTGGGGTCTTCCTTTTATACCTTCTTTTTTACGTCCGTATTTATGTTTCACCCTGTAGGGAAGGGAGGGGGTGATGGATTTTGCTCATTTTCTGGGGAAATTGGCGTATTGACATGCTTAACCTTCGAGTAAAATTTCAATGGAATATTCCTATACCTTGTTGGATTTTTTCACAGGGTCTTCGTTTTTTACTTGGTGGGATCTTCCTTTTATACCTTCTTTTTTACGTCCGTATTTATGTTTCACCCTGTAGGGAAGGGAGGGGTTGATGGATTTTGCTCATTTTCTGGGGAAATTGGCGTATTGACATGCTTAACCTTCGAGTAAAATTTCAATGGAATATTCCTTGTTGGATTTTTTCACAGGGTCTTCGTTTTTTACTTGGTGGGGTCTTCCTTTTTTAGGTCTTCGTTTTAAACCTCGTGGGGTCTTCTTTTTTAGGTCTTAGGGTCTTTGGGTCTTCGTTTTGTACACACCGATATCTATGCGTAATAGTCTCGAATAAAGAAGTGAAGAGTTCTCTTCAAAAAAAGAAAGATAACTCTTATTAATTAACAAAACAGTGCCGTAACTTCAAACAACATTGGATTTGGATTTAACATATTTATAATAGAAAGGCCAGACGCCAGATCATAGGCGTACGGGAGGCTCGATCATATTCGGGCAAAATTCTCGACATATTCGGGCAATGAAAGTTCCCGAGTCATCTTGGTTTTTATACGCCCACATTATAATGTGGTCGTATATTGTCGTCACCCCTGTCCGTCGGTCCGTCCGTCCGTCGGTACCGTCCACAATTGCTTGTGAACGCAATAGAAGCTACAGTCTTTGTCGGATTTGAATGAAGGTTCTTTT
>JAUJPP010000858.1:0-11335 GCA_030562195.1 Nipponacmea schrenckii
TGTCTGTCCACAATTGCTCGTAAACACTCTAGAGAACAATTCATAACGGATTTTGATGAAACTTGAAATGAGTGTTTATGATCACGCGAGGATGAACCCTGTTGAAAATCAGCGAAATTGGAAAAAAATTAGTATGAGTTCTTGCCCTTGTTCTTGAATGGCTCGTAAACACTCTACAAAATGCAATTCTTGACGGATTTTGATGAAACTTGGGGCGAGAATTTGTTATAACTCAGGGATGAACCCTTTTGAACCCTCAGCGAAATCGAAAAATATTTAATATGAGTTATTGCCCTTGTTATTGAAAACGCGTTCAATTTTAGCTTGTAAACACTCTTGAAAGAACAATTCTTAATGGATTTTGATGAAACTTAGTTTGAGTATTTGTTATCAACCAAGAATGAGCCCTATAGAAAATCAGTTAAATCGAAAAATATTTAGTATCAGTTATTGCCCTTGTTTTTAAAAACGCGTTCGATTTTTAGCTTGTAAACACTCTATAAAGCACAATTATTGACCGATGTTGACAAAACTTGCTGAAATTGTTTCATATCACCAAAGGATGAACCCTATTGAAAATAGAAAATATCGAAATATATTTAATACGAAATAATGCCCTTGTTCTATAAAATGTCTTGGATTTTTTCCTTGTAAACAGTCTACAAGTCACAGTTCTTAAGCGATTTTGACGTAACTTGGCAGAGTATTTGTAATCACCTAAGGATGAACCCTATTGAAATTCATTTAAATCGAAAATATTTAGTATCAGTTATTGCCCTTGTTTTTGAAAACGCGTTCAATTTGTGGCTTGTTAACACTCTACAAAGCACAATTATTGCCCGATTTTGACAGAACTTGCTGAATTTTTAATTATCATTTAAGTATGAACCCTATTGAAAAGAAATATCACAAAATATTTAATATGAATTATTGCCCGTGTTCTTTAAAACGCGTTCGGTTTTTGGCTTGTTTTTCCATGGCACAATTCCTTACCGATTTTGATGAATTTTGTTCAAATTGTTTGTTATCACCCAAGAGTGAATCCTTTTAACAATCAAAAATACTGAAAAAAAAAATCTATAATGAGTTATTGCCTTGTTATAAGTTATAATTCTTGACTTCTTGATTTTAAGGAAACTTAGAAATATTGTACATTTATCACCCAAGAAAAGAAGTAAGCCTATATGTATATTTTACTTTTATTCAAAATCAATGCTGCCAGTGGGCGTTTATTACCTTGCCTGGCAAGCTATCTATAGACCTTATACCGTTTCTTGACCTGGTGGAAAGAGGAAAAATTACGCTAATTACGACTTAAAAGGAATTGTGAGTCAATCTGATATTTTTCCCGATCATTACAATATCTCTACTTTCGATTGATATAAGTATGCATGAAATATAAGGGAACCCATCTTTAAGAATCATCCTAAATTCAGAAATATTCGCTTAAATGGTGTATTATTTTTCAGAATAGGAATACAGCTTTAAATATGGCTTCCTCAGAAGATCAAGATTTGGAAAATGTTAATACCCGAGATGAGGTAGGTTTTCACTGAAACACCTGATACCACACTAGTCCACTCGGAATCAGAGAGTCCACATAGCTAATAGTATTTATCTTGTCAACTCAGCAACCCTAGCAGAGAGTCCACATAGCTAATAGTATTTATCTTGTCAACTCAGCAACCCTAGCAGAGAGTCCACATAGCTAATAGTATTTATCTTGTCAACTCAGCAACCCTAGCAGAGAGTCCACATATATAATCTTTATTGCCTCCAATTATATAGATTAAGGAGAGAGTAGACAAACAAAAATATACATTGCACTGATAGAATTACATCAACAGATATATAAAATAAATTATATATTATATATCTCAGAAATACTAAATATCACAGTTTTTAAGTACATTGTAAGAATATAACAGAATACATTTTCTAAATTCGGATTGATAATCTTCATTCAGGTCGTCAATAGTTAGGCCAAAGAACATGATAGTAAAATGTAAATCGTCTAAACGTTGAAGTTCATTTATGTTACTTATTGGTAAAATATTTGATAGTCTATGCCATAATTTAGATCTTTGGCAGAAAAACGGTTGCAGTGAAATAGGGAATAACTTATTATGCAAATGAACCATAACGCACAGAATTCGCATAGTAATATAGGTACAATGTCATCGAAATCAAATCTTACTTTACAACATGCCTTGATAAATACAATACAAAACCTAAACCAATATCCTGAACGACTAGTCAACCAAACAATAGACAGAGCCATGAAACCTAAAGCAGTCTATCAAACAGCCAACCAGAACATCCACCCATAAGAGTAAGCATTCCATTCAATGGAAGCTCATCCTATAAAATCAGAAGACTATTGCAGAAAGCTGGTATTGAGACCGTTTTTACTGGCCAAAGAACACTCAAGGACATCACACGTTCAAATGGAAAATTGCAACCAACCAATAAAGCTCAAGGACATCACACGTTCAAATGGAAAATTGCAACCAACCAATAAAGCTACAACCAAAGGGTGTGTTTACCAAGTTTTTTTTTTGTTCTTGTGGAGATTGTTATATTGGGGAAACAAAAAGACCATTGCAGAAAAGAATCAAGGAACATCAATCTAAGGCAGCCAACAATCAATCCGCCATACAGGACCACATCAAAGCCACAGGTCACAAAGTAAATTGGGATGATACCATAACTTTGGTTATTTTAACAATTATTTGTTTTCAATGGAATCTCAATATAGACATAGATTGCATTCATCCAATTGATATTGTTGGTGAAAATATCTTGAGTCTCATTATTATTAAGACCTGGTTACTAGTATGTTGAGTTCACGCTCTATTTCGGATATGAAAAGGTCAGCTCAATTTCGGGTATGAAAAGATCAGCTCTTTTTCGGATATGAAAAGGCCAGCTCTATTTCGGATATGAAAAGGCCAGCTCTATTTCGGATATGAAAAGGTCAGCTCTATTTAGGGTAAGATAAAATACCTGACCTGATCTACCTACCTACCCTATCTAATATGATATATGAAAACGGAACCATTAATATTTATATCCTTAAAAATGTATTTTTGCTTTTTTAGGGTCAAATCAAATTTATTAATTTGATTAATCAGTTTCTAATGAATATTCCACGTATTTTAACCGTGTGTGGGTGTATTAAAGTTTGGGTAATTCCAAGAAATCGAAACGCTAAATTGAGACTTCCTGTTCACGTGACCATGCTATGGGTAATCGAAAACAGATACAGCGATTTGAATGACATTTTTATACGCCCACATAAAATGGAGGGCGTATATTGTCGTCAACCTGTCCGTCGGTCTGTCTGTCCACAATTGCTCGTAAACACTCTAGAGAACAATTCATAACGGATTTTGATGAAACTTGAAATGAGTGTTTATGATCACGCGAGGATGAACCCTGTTGAAAATCAGCGAAATTGGAAAAAAATTAGTATGAGTTCTTGCCCTTGTTCTTGAATGGCTCGTAAACACTCTACAAAATGCAATTCTTGACGGATTTTGATGAAACTTGGGGCGAGAATTTGTTATAACTCAGGGATGAACCCTTTTGAACCCTCAGCGAAATCGAAAAATATTTAATATGAGTTATTGCCCTTGTTATTGAAAACGCGTTCAATTTTAGCTTGTAAACACTCTTGAAAGAACAATTCTTAATGGATTTTGATGAAACTTAGTTTGAGTATTTGTTATCAACCAAGAATGAGCCCTATAGAAAATCAGTTAAATCGAAAAATATTTAGTATCAGTTATTGCCCTTGTTTTTAAAAACGCGTTCGATTTTTAGCTTGTAAACACTCTATAAAGCACAATTATTGACCGATGTTGACAAAACTTGCTGAAATTGTTTCATATCACCAAAGGATGAACCCTATTGAAAATAGAAAATATCGAAATATATTTAATACGAAATAATGCCCTTGTTCTATAAAATGTCTTGGATTTTTTCCTTGTAAACAGTCTACAAGTCACAGTTCTTAAGCGATTTTGACGTAACTTGGCAGAGTATTTGTAATCACCTAAGGATGAACCCTATTGAAATTCATTAAAATCGAAAATATTTAGTATCAGTTATTGCCCTTGTTTTTGAAAACGCGTTCAATTTGTGGCTTGTTAACACTCTACAAAGCACAATTATTGCCCGATTTTGACAGAACTTGCTGAATTTTTAATTATCATTTAAGTATGAACCCTATTGAAAAGAAATATCACAAAATATTTAATATGAATTATTGCCCGTGTTCTTTAAAACGCGTTCGGTTTTTGGCTTGTTTTTCCATGGCACAATTCCTTACCGATTTTGATGAATTTTGTTCAAATTGTTTGTTATCACCCAAGAGTGAATCCTTTTAACAATCAAAAATACTGAAAAAAAAAATCTATAATGAGTTATTGCCTTGTTATAAGTTATAATTCTTGACTTCTTGATTTTAAGGAAACTTAGAAATATTGTACATTTATCACCCAAGAAAAGAAGTAAGCCTATATGTATATTTTACTTTTATTCAAAATCAATGCTGCCAGTGGGCGTTTATTACCTTGCCTGGCAAGCTATCTATAGACCTTATACCGTTTCTTGACCTGGTGGAAAGAGGAAAAATTACGCTAATTACGACTTAAAAGGAATTGTGAGTCAATCTGATATTTTTCCCGATCATTACAATATCTCTACTTTCGATTGATATAAGTATGCATGAAATATAAGGGAACCCATCTTTAAGAATCATCCTAAATTCAGAAATATTCGCTTAAATGGTGTATTATTTTTCAGAATAGGAATACAGCTTTAAATATGGCTTCCTCAGAAGATCAAGATTTGGAAAATGTTAATACCCGAGATGAGGTAGGTTTTCACTGAAACACCTGATACCACACTAGTCCACTCGGAATCAGAGAGTCCACATAGCTAATAGTATTTATCTTGTCAACTCAGCAACCCTAGCAGAGAGTCCACATAGCTAATAGTATTTATCTTGTCAACTCAGCAACCCTAGCAGAGAGTCCACATAGCTAATAGTATTTATCTTGTCAACTCAGCAACCCTAGCAGAGAGTCCACATATATAATCTTTATTGCCTCCAATTATATAGATTAAGGAGAGAGTAGACAAACAAAAATATACATTGCACTGATAGAATTACATCAACAGATATATAAAATAAATTATATATTATATATCTCAGAAATACTAAATATCACAGTTTTTAAGTACATTGTAAGAATATAACAGAATACATTTTCTAAATTCGGATTGATAATCTTCATTCAGGTCGTCAATAGTTAGGCCAAAGAACATGATAGTAAAATGTAAATCGTCTAAACGTTGAAGTTCATTTATGTTACTTATTGGTAAAATATTTGATAGTCTATGCCATAATTTAGATCTTTGGCAGAAAAACGGTTGCAGTGAAATAGGGAATAACTTATTATGCAAATGAACCATAACGCACAGAATTCGCATAGTAATATAGGTACAATGTCATCGAAATCAAATCTTACTTTACAACATGCCTTGATAAATACAATACAAAACCTAAACCAATATCCTGAACGACTAGTCAACCAAACAATAGACAGAGCCATGAAACCTAAAGCAGTCTATCAAACAGCCAACCAGAACATCCACCCATAAGAGTAAGCATTCCATTCAATGGAAGCTCATCCTATAAAATCAGAAGACTATTGCAGAAAGCTGGTATTGAGACCGTTTTTACTGGCCAAAGAACACTCAAGGACATCACACGTTCAAATGGAAAATTGCAACCAACCAATAAAGCTCAAGGACATCACACGTTCAAATGGAAAATTGCAACCAACCAATAAAGCTACAACCAAAGGGTGTGTTTACCAAGTTTTTTTTTGTTCTTGTGGAGATTGTTATATTGGGGAAACAAAAAGACCATTGCAGAAAAGAATCAAGGAACATCAATCTAAGGCAGCCAACAATCAATCCGCCATACAGGACCACATCAAAGCCACAGGTCACAAAGTAAATTGGGATGATACCATAACATTAGCAGTCAATAAAACCAACAAAAAAGAAAGGAAAATCATGGAAGCCATTCAGATCAAAAGACACAGTCCATCCATCAATAAAGATCCAGGAGTATTCATACATGAGCCTATGATCACTTAATTCATTAACCAGAAGTCATTAATTGTTTTAATCCATCGTTATGTTAAATTGTTTTGTCTTTACCTATATATATTCACATTAACCTTTATTATATTACTCATTGCTTGATAAAGACCAGAGAACGCTAGTTGAAACGTCGCTCAAATAAAGTTAGTAATTGTATTCCATATAGCTTGATAAAGACCAGAGAATACTGGTTGAAACGTCGCTCAAATAAAGTTAGTAATTGTATTCCATATAGATTGATAAAGACCAGAGAATACTGGTTGAAACGTCGCTCAAATAAAGTTAGTAATTGTAATCTATACTGCTTGATAAAGACCAGAGAACGCTGGTTGAAACGTCGCTCAAATAAAGTTAGTATTGTATTCCATATTGCTTGATAAAGACCAGAGAACGCTGGTTGAAACGTCGCTCAAATAAAGTTAGTAATTGTAATCCATAAGAACTTGTTTATCTTCATCAAACACCTTTACTAAATGCCATTTAAAGATTAAATACAATAGTCGGAAAGGGTGAAGTCTTTGTCATTTGAACACCTTTCTTGCCAAGTCAATTCCTCGGGCTCCAAAATTGTAACTCTAACAAGTTACCTCAATTCAGTTTCAAATAATGTATTTATATGACTGACCAATTTGTATTTTCTCAATAGCGATATGATACCAGGTACAAAACCCATAGGTTTCAAACAGCAAGCATACTTATATTCTAAAATTCTAGTCACCAGGAGATTACGTGAGAGATTTGAGGATGGAAGTCGTAGGATTTGACCCAAAAGTATTAATTTTTGTAAAGTGATGTATGAAGACAAGCTTATCCAGCCTAATAGACTAGTACACATATCAGTGCGAGTACGTTTGGGCAGTCCCTGGATATTCTTAACTAAGAAGCGTTGGGCTATTTCAAGGGATGTCACTTCAGAAGCTGATAAGTTGTTCCATAATTAGCACCCATAGAGAGCTTTTGAGTAACAACAGTTTTTGATAAGTTAAGACAAGGTAAGAGGGTTGAGACTGAGAGAATGATAACAGACAAAGGAAAATGAACGGATAAGTTTACAGACAAACAATGTTCTCTGTATGGAGTTAAAGTTGTGACTAAGGGGAACGCCAACATGATTAACAGATCTTAAAGTTGGTAGTAAAGAGTAATTTACAGGTACAGTAAGTTGCTTACATACGCTTGTCTGGAAAGGGACAACAACACTTTTCAAATGGGAAAACGAAAATCTCCAAAGAATGCTGTACTTATTACAAATTAAAAGAAGGTCTTGGAGACCTGTGACAATGGGACTTTCAACAGCGATGTCATCAGCTTGAGCTGGACAACCACAGCTTAATCCTAGAACATTTGAAGCCCCGTTATGACAGAATAGTTGATTTAACAGATCATTGGTATATAAGAGGTGTAGTTTTGCGGAAAAACATACCTCCTTGCCTTATGCCTCTTTGAATGCTAAAAATCTCGTGAATATCCACACAACCCTCTAACACAGCTACACAAGTTATGATACAAGGAGTCTATAATGCGCCATACTGATATGTGAGTTTTGGCTTCATACAGTTTAAACAGTAGTCCGTCGTGCCATACACAATCAAAAGCTTTGGAACTGTCCAGAAAAGAAACATAAAGGTTTCTTGATTTTTCATTAAAGCTAATAGTATTTATCTTGTCAACTCAACAACCCTATCAGAGAGTCAACATAGCTAATGGTGTTTATATCTTGTCAACTCGGCTACCCTATCAGAGAGTCCACATAGCTAGTATGGTTTATCTTGTCAACTCAGCATCCCTCTCAGAAAGTCCACATAGCTTATAGTGTTTATCTTGACAACTCATCAACCCTATCAGAGAGTCCACATAGCTAATAGTGTTTATATCTAGTCAAATCAGTATTCCTCTCAGACAGTCCATGTAGCTTTTAGTGTTTATCTTGTCAACTCAGCATCCCTCTCAGAAAGTCCACATAGCTAATATCGTATATCTTGTCAACTCAGCATTCCTATCAGAAAGTCCATATAGCTAATGGTGTTTATCTTATCAACTCAGCATCCCTCTCTGATAGTGTTTATCTTGTCAACTCAGCAACCCTATCAGAGAGGGCACATAGCTTATAGTGTTTATCTTGTCAACTCAGCAACCCTATCAGAGAGTCCACATAGCTTATAGTGATTATCTTGTCAACTCAGCAACCCAATCAGAGTCCACATAGCTAATAGTGTTTATCTTGTCAACTCAGCAACCATATCAGAAAGTCCACATAGTTAAAAGAGTTTATGTCTTGTCAACTCAGCAACCTTATCAGAAAGACCACATGGCTAAAAGTGTTTATGTCTTGTCAACTCAACAACCCTATCAGAGAGTCCACATAGCTATTATGGTTTATCTTGTCAACTCAGCAAACCTATCAGATAGTCCACATAGCTTATAGTATTTATCTTGTCAACTAAGCAACCCTATCAGAGAGTCCACATAGCTATTATGGTTTATCTTGTTAACTCAGCAACCCCATCAGAGAGTCCATATAGCTAGTCTGGTTTATCTTGTCAGCTCATCAACCTTATCTGAGAGTCCACATGGCTAAAAGAGTCTATGTCTTGTCATCTCAGTAACCCTATCAGAGAGTCCACATAGCTTATAGTGTTTATCTTGTCAACTCAGCAATCCTATCAGAGAGTCCACATAGCTTATAGTGCTTATCTTGTCAACACAGCAACCCTATCAGAGAGTCCACACTGCTAATAGTGTTTATCCTGTCAACTTAGTAACCCTATCTGAGAGTCCACATGGCTAATGGTGTTTATCTTGTCAACTCAGTAACTCTATCAGACAGTCCACATGGCTAAAAGTGTCTTTGTCTTGTCATCTCAGTAACCCTATCAGAGAGTCCACATAGCTTATAGTGTTTATCTTGTCAACTCAGCAATACTATCAGAGAGTCCACATAGCTTATTGTGCTTATCTTGTCAACACAGCAACCCTATCAGAGAGTCCACATAGCTAATAGTGTTATAATGTCAACTCAGTAACCCTATCAGAGAGTCCACATAGCTTATAGTGTTTATCTTGTCAACTCATTAACCCTATCAGAGAGTCCACATAGCTACTAGTGTTTATCTTATCAACTCTGTAACTCTATCAGAGACTCCACATAGCTAATAGTGTTTATCTTGTCAACTCAGTAACTCGAGAGTCCAGAAAGATTATATTGTATATCTTGTCAAATATTAAATGGGAAATTATTTCAAACTAGCAAGATTAGATCTCTACTTTATCGAAACCTTATTAAATTATTCCTGTCTGTCCATTTTTCTTCCTACATTGATTACTGCCCCACATTGAATACTGCCCCACATTGAATACTGCCCCACATTGAGTTCTGCCCCGCATTGATAACTGCCCCACATTGATTACTGCCCCACATTGATTACCGCCCCACATTGATTACTGCCCCACATTGATTATTGCCCTACATTGATTATTGCCCTACATTGATTACTGTCACACATTGCGTATTGCACCATATTGATTACTGCCCTACATTGGTAACTGCCCCACATTGATTACTGCCCCACATTGATAACTGCTCCACATTGATTACTGCCCCACATTGATTATTGCCCCACATTGATAACTGCCTCACATTGATTACTGCCCCACATTGATAACTGCTCCACATTGATTACTGCCCCACATTGATTATTGCCCCACATTGATTATTGTTCCACATTGATTACTGCCTCACATTGATTACTGTCCCACATTGATTGCTGCCCCACCATAATTACTGCCCCACATTGATTATTGCCCCACATTGATTACTGCCCCACATTGATTATTGCACCACATTGATTACTGTCCCACATTGATTATTGCTCCACATTGATTACTGTCCCACATTGATTACTGCTCCACATTGATTACTGCCCCACATTGATTATCGCACCACATTGATTACTGTCCCACATTGATTACTGCTCCACATTGATTACTGCCCCACAATCTGGGATACTTATAATAGTTATTTTTCATCAGGCATCGATACACTTAAAAAATTACACTTTTAGACTTTTTAATAATGAAACAGACCTCAAATCTTTCAATAAAATCTTATCAACATCATTAAATATTCTAACAGTTCGTTGTTGTCGTTGAAAAAAATTAGGCTAATTAAAAACTAATATTATACACTAATTTTCATTGTACACTGCAACCCAATAAAGATATTATCATATTTATTAAGTAACTAGCGCTTATTCCCGGCTTCGCCCGGGGTTATTTACCAGTCACTTGAATGTCTTGACTTTCACACCCACCAACACAAACCACACACATATACACACAAAAAGCTCAATAGTTTGGAAGGCTGATTGATATTAGTTATACAGCTGCATTGGATGCCCCTTGACTGATCACTCTTGAAGGATTTTTAATTCAATGCATGAGTAGTTGGTAGTGAAAAAACATTCAGTACTTAAGGAGGTTGGAGCGAATGACCTAATTAAATTAGAAGTTGCTAATTTTTTGCATGGTGGTAGCTTAAAGTATCAGTAGTGAGATGCAAAATTTAGCATAGGTCACCGACTTATTTTTTGAGATAGAGGGCGTTATTTCTGTAGGGGTGGGGCACAATACTTGACCTACTTCTGACTCTCAATTCACAGTGTTTTTACACTTCTATAATATTGATTTTTGCAATAAAACAACATAATGTGATTCCAGACATTTGAGTAATACTTTGGTATCAGCAATATGCTAAAATACAAATTTTCAGACAAAAAACGTTTGGCAGGCTGGTTAGTAATTAAGCTTCCAGAGACACTCAAAGACCTATAACTTGCTTATCGTAAATTAAAATCTGTAAATTTTTTAACTTTATGTACTCAATTATATAAGAAATCATGTAAGCCCAAAAAATTAGTGGGTCACCGAACTCATTCTCTGAAAAAACGGGCCTGAAAAGGAGTGGGGTCCAACAAGATAATGAGCTAAAGGGAGATAACTCTTTCAGTTCATTACTTTTTATTCATAATATATTCACATAGTTTTTCAATGACTAGTTTTTCCCCACCGAAAAATGATACATCAGATAGTTCAATGCCCTCAACACCAACCGAAGAATCGGGTTCACGGAAACTAGGTGTCGGAGAATGTTTGTTTT
>JAUJPP010000859.1:0-10261 GCA_030562195.1 Nipponacmea schrenckii
TGTTATTGTATCTACCCATGTATGGTACCCTTCTCATCTTTAAAGAATTCTTACAGTAGGCTGATTTGTGACCAAATAAGCCACATTGTTAAGATTGTAGGCGGCCACTTCGACAACTCGAGGTGTTATGCCCCGCTATACCACAGTTAAAACATGGTTTTGTATGGTTTGAGTGGGTATTCTTAATAATAGGAATATGTCGGTTGTACAGATGAAGCATTTGACTTGTTCCTTTATCAGTCAAATGAACTCCATCACGCCAAATGTTATCACGAGACTTGCTGATAGTGTCGAATGTCGGAATCAACTTAGCTGCTGTGTTGTTGCAGATCATCTGGAGAAGGTTATTGTGTGTGACAATATCAGCATCAAGGCCTCTTCCTGGCGTAACTTCAGCTAAGATGGAAAAATGTCTTCAAACCACTTTGCACAAGCTCCACCCTGTATATGTAATACAGAGGTAGTATCATAGAGAAAGATTTTGAGTTTTTTACCGTCTATGCAACTACTTAACATGTGTCCATTAGTAGCCTTGTCCTCAAAAGTTTCTTTTGTATAGTGACCAAATAGCAGCACTTGCATAGCTTTATAGTATCTCTCCTCTGTGAACGCTACACAAATGCTGCAACATTTATCTGTGTGGTTGATCACAGTGAAGTATTTATTGTTTGTGAGGTCAATTTTTTCGCTTTCATCATTACTGCTATCTGCACTTGTCCCTAAGATGGAGCTTATGAAACTCAAAAACAGGGACGACGCCATGATCAATTACAATTAAATAATGGTAAATATGAAAATAAAATTGCAAATTGATAAAAAGAAATTTGCACAAGACGTCAATTTTAATGAGGAAGTTTCTATAGAATCTTACTGTAGCACTAATATCCAAGTATAATTGAGACGAGAGTAATCTAATTTTCTTGTATCGTTTTCCTCAAAATATTTCCAAAGTCACAGTCCAGTAGGAGTCAATCCGGTAACACATTAACATCCAAAAATAATTGCTTAGACTTTCCTTTAACAATGTTAAAGACGTGCTCAGATTGAACTTTTTACAGAGAGAATTTTTAGTGACTTTCACTGGCGGCCATCTTAGAATTTTCTCTGTATATTCGTTGGGAGCATAGAGGTTAATGATCTGTAGTGTTTTGCCTGATAACTGAATTTGAAGTTGCAGGAATCTCCCGTTTAGGAGAGCCAGAGGCGTTAAATCCTTCACTGTAAGGTGCCTTTGGACCAGGGTGGCTACTCCCTTAGATTTATAGGTTCCATTGTTAGTGAATATGTAGTAGTTTGAATTAGATTGTAGATTGTCTATTTTCTGTGAGGTTAATGTTGAAGTTTCTTGTAAGTTAAGTATGTGATATTTCTGAAATATTGTAGTTATAGTGTCATATTTAAGGTTTAGATGATGGTTTATACTTAGTGAAATAAAGTTTAAGGCCATAATGGAGAATGAAAGGGGGGGGGGGGTCGTTATGGGTGTATTAGATTAGTACCTTGTTAGTAGATCTACCTTTAAGAAGACTAAACTTCAGTTTGTTTCGGTGAGGTTATCCCCACCTTCTTCTCTGTTTCTTCATGTGATATGTTACTATCTGAGCTATTTTGTTTTCTCTTAATTTTTAACTCTTCATCATAAACCTGCAAAAAACTTTCAGAGACGTTATTATTTTCCGAAGAGTTCTCGCTACACTGCTCCACCGAGGTAACCGTGCTAAGCGAGCTATATATTTCGGAGCTATTTAGCTCAGACAGTGAAAGAGGGCCGGATTCATGTGATGTGCTTATTGTCCTCTTCCGCTAGTGGGGGTGGCGTTTTAGGTAAGGGAGGGGGTGGTGAATCAGTAGGCTTAGATCCCTTAGTGTTCTTGACAACGCCTCAAGAATCTCGACTCTCTTTTCCGTTGGTTGGGCTATTTCATTAGAGATAGAAATTTGCTCTGTTGGGGAGGGGTCAGAGTTTAGGGATGGTTCCGTTTCCGGTCCGGTTTGGGGTTGAGAAGGTGCTGGGGCTGGTATTTGGGTGCCCCAAATTGTAGTGATCATACCTTGGATTTCATTTTGTTTGGGTTGGTTCGGTCTGCATTGCAGGTTCTTCTATCTCACAGTCATCAGCATTGTGACCATATTGCCCACAGTTGTAACACCTCCTTTGAGGTTTCGGTTGACCTTCGTATTTGACTGTGAATCTTTTTCCTTGGACATACATCTTACTTAGAATAGGCTTTGTAATATTTTTTACATATACTAATCTTGTACCACTGGTAATGGTTGGAAAGTCTCCAAAATTAGTGCTCCGTCTACTAATTACGGTACAATATTTTGCTAATTTTTTTGTTATTTCACTAGAGTCTCGTTGGTAAGGAGCTCCAAAGACCGTAATTGTAATATTGTCTATTGCCTCGTCCGGAATTTCCTCTATACATTCATTAATGAGTAATTTCTTCCCTCTGACCATTAAGTTGTTATCAAATTGCTCTATAAATCGGTAAATGTTTGCTTCGTTATTAAAAGTCATGTAAAAGCAGTTTGGTTCTATATTTTGTAGGCATTTAATAGAGTTAATTGAACTGCTACTTACATTTTGAATAGTGTAAAGGATGTCTACTGATTTGATTCTGTCAAGATTCTTCTGCTGTACATATACTTATGGTATTCGTTCTCTTGAAGGTTTTCTGGCAAATCAAACCATTTTCTGTGAAGGTTACTTTTCTTGAATATACTGCCATTGCTATAATGAACTAATTGATTAATTAATCAAAAATTCGTACGGAAATAAAGAAAGTTTGAAAAGTTTAGCATCCCGGGCTGGGGCACTACTAGTTTAGTAGCCCCGGATTTACATGTTGTTAAGGTAAACAAATACAATTTGAATTTTTTTTTTGTTGTGTTTTTGATAAACTTATCTGTTTCTAATCCAGGAAATATTCTATATATCCACCAATCCATAGTCTGGAACCACAGTGATTCAATATTTAGCCATCCGAACAAGTTGTTCAAAAAAAAAAAAAAAAGATCGGAGCTAGGTTGACGACTGTCTACCTGCCGCCATCTTGTTCACTTGAAATAAAAAAAAAAACGAATATTCCGTTCATCGGCCCACTCAGCTACCAAATTAAACGATTCATCCATAGGGAATTATGTATAGATGTATCATTTAGCAGCTGCAGAACCCTACAAAACTTACTAATAGCGGATGGCCGATTAGATAAACCTACCACAGATCCTAAAGGTGTTGTATATCAAATCAACTGCAGCTGCAACGAGAGTTATATAGGAGAAACCTCAAGACCAATATCTACCAGAATAAAAGAGCACAAAACAGCCACTGTAAAAGGAGAAAACACCAAATCAGCTATTGTGGAACATATAGGAAACAACCCCACGCATCAAATACAATGGACACAGCCTACGATTCTAGCTACCAATTTACCTAAATGGAAAAGTAGAGCCATCAGAGAAGCAGTAGAAATTAGGAGACACAAACCATCCATGAATAGAGATACTGGTCACTACCTAAGTAATTGTTGGGATATCATCTAATCCTGTCATTATTATATTATATGTGATTACACCTATTTGTATTTTACCTACATTAGTCATCTAATTGTTTGATTTGTTACCTAATTGTTTGATTTAATATTTGAGCAACTGGTAATCCCTAATTATATTAAGTTTGTTTTGTACATTCATTGAGTTTCCCAGGCATATATAAGGAGTATATTTTTATGGTTAATTATCACTTGAAAACGTTACCTGTATGTGTAATGAAACGCTGCTTTTTGTTGAATAAATAGAAGTCTATATCCATAACTATTGTTCTCTCTTAATGTGCAGTTATACTTTTAAATGTCTTACAAGGATTAAATTGTGTGTCCTGTTGACAAAGTCTACAATTGAAAATGCGTTGTCGGCTATTTATATAGATGACCGCTATTGCACGACGGGAAGGATAACTCTTTGATTATCAAGACGAACCGTTTTCCAATATGGCGGGACGTTCGTAATATCTTAAGACATTATGATTTTTCAAACACGGATAATTAAGCAATAAACGGTCACCCTATGGCGGTTATGGTCGTATATCAGGACAAAGGTTGGATGGAAAATTGAATGAATGCGCGTTAGCGCATTTATGATTAATTTTCCATCCAACCTTTGTCCTGATATACGACCATAACCGCCATAGGGTGACCGTTTATTGCTTATATTTACATTTTCCAAACCTGTCACCACGACAAATTCTACTCTTTGCGTGAAAATGTCATATTACCCGCCTTTGTCGCTGGAGTTGATCTTGTTGATGGAATAGCCATTTTCTTTTCGTCAGAATATAGTTCGCGGGGGAAAGCTCTCAAAATGTAAGAACAAACAATGTTTATCTCAATTTTATGTTTTTTCTTTATAAATCAATTCATTTATCAATAAATATAAAACATTTTGGTATGAATTCCGACTTGAACGATGAAAAGCAACAAAATCGTGAAATTTAATGAACGCGGATACAATTGAACAACGGAGAGGTGATTCGGCTAGACCTGACCACCGCATGTAAACAAGTAGGAAAGTGGAGAAAATGAAAGAAACTATAAAGACCAATCTAGAAGAAGGCCCGCTCCATATGTTGATAGGTGAACACTTTTTACACTCAATTCAGTTAATTTTCAGTAAAAGTATAGTATTTTGAAACTTAATATTAAGCAATTCATAAACCTGCACTTTTAGGCTCTCAAACTGAAGCGAGTAACTAGGTCAAATGGGTCTACGGCTATGGCCAGTACACTCAGGCCTAATTCGATTGAGTTCTATCGCATTTTGCCAATTATTTTTGTATGAGACTTGGAGTATTAGATTGGCTTTGGGTTAGGCTAATGGAAACTTTATTACATATTAGAATTCAACATTAAAATTGGAATTTCACGTTCAAGCGTGAAGATGATCGACGTTAATAACGCGACGGCCATGTTTATTTACATTGGTTACCGAGTATTACTACGCTCAATCTTTTGGTGATGAGGCAATGGCAGATATTGTCTCATAAACGCCACACGTATTAACAATAGTCCTATGGGGAAAAACAATAGCTAATGTAAATATTTATGGATACACATGGATTTGAAGGCTCAAATTTCAAAGGTAAGCTCTGTAGACTATTTCTGATAAGCTAAGCAAAAGATTTCATGTGTTTGGGCCCCATTAATCGCCAAATACCAGAATCGATTCAGTCGATCATTCCGTTCATTTAACGAGAATCTAAGTTAGTTGATAAGTCTCGTGCCAACAAAGTCAGAGAAGCAAGTGACATTTAAGAATTGATTTAGTGAAGTGCTGTGCGACTAATCTTAAGTTAGTTGATAGGTCTCGTGCCAAAATAATCAGAGGACCAACTACCATTTAAGAACGGCGATTACCTTCCACTGAGTGGAAGTAGTCCCGAAAAACAACAACAGGCTTCATGAATTTATATTAAGCAATAACGATTTATTCCATAAATTGACAGATGGCCCGCCACAATTCATTCTGTCCTTTTGCATTAAGGTGTATCCCGTCTTCCCTTTTCACTTTAAAAAAAAGTTCTAACGGTCTGAAATAACCGCTGAAAGTATTGAGGTACACCATAGACCTAATTATAGCCATTTTATTTAACACGCACACCTTCAGGTTATACATCAAGGCACTATTCCATCCTCTCGGTTGTAGGCGTCCGTACAAGTTGACTATAACTACCTTCTTGTGGAACCCAATTCTGTGACAAACTTAGTCGTCGCAGTCGTATTATTTCACTTTGCAGCGTTACATCATTGCCCCCGACGTGCATAAATACAATATCCGCATCGGTGTCGATCATAGGAACCGGAAAATATATTGCAAATCACCTTGTAATAAGCCGTAATTTTTATGTCATGAATTGCCTGCTGACACCCAGAGAAATCAAAACACTCTCATTGCTCAACATCTCCCGCTCATGGTCTGTAAACTCGAGTTAAGTTGGGTTGTTCGCATACCAGAATTTTGCTGGGTACAAATGATGCGTTTTAACATTAGTGAGGAGTTCCTGAACAGAACCCAAACGAAACTCCTTTGCTGTAAGCAAAAGTGGGTCTCTACACTTCCTGAACCATACATTCAGGTTCTCCTTAGGGCGTGCCTTCAACAACACTGGAAATGGATGTTTCACCACACGACGCTTGACATGTCTATATCGTACATGAAAGAATGGACATAACCGTGCATTTCTGTTCTTGATTTTCCTTCCTTGGGCTTTGTGAAGCTGCCGAGGGAATCACGAAGTGTGCTAGCCTCAGATTCTATAGGGACCGGCGATTCCGGAACTATGGGGAAAAGAATTCCCTCTCGAACTCCTCCAGGTCGAATTCAAACTCCATTATTGCAAATAAATCATTGTAACTACCATTTCAGTTCATTTTATTTTCTTAAAAATGAATATTTTTTTAACCTGTAAATAAATTGTAAATAATTAACCTGTAGTTGACCTGTAAATAAATAATATTAATCTAATAAAAGTTACTTTTTTGCATTTTGTTTTTAATTAAATTATTTAATCCATAACATAATCATTGTATTTTTCTGGAAGACGAAATTCTCGTTTTCCTTCCCTACGTTTGGTCATACGATTATTATTTAATAAATTATTAACTTTTGACTTTTACGAACAAAAGAACTAGCACTTGCTTTCCTGGAATGATTATCTACAGATAAGATAATCTCATCATTATCACTTAAAGAGTTATCATATTTTTAGATTGTTTCTCTTTTATCCAACTGATATATCGTACAATGCCTGTATCTGAAGTCCATGCAACTGAAGTACCGATAAAAAAGGGACAGAGATCCCTTACTCCGAAACCAGTATCATTGGTGCCTTATTGGTGGAACTCGGGAAGTACCTGGATGGACTGGTTTCAATGTTGTTTTAAAGGGCGAATTTATATCACCGAAAACATTCATTATTTACCCGCGATAGAAGCTTTTCCAACGGATATGACGACTGTAAACACCATACTTGCAAGAAGTCTTGAATTCAGAAGTGGAATCATCTCTCCTTGCTGACCAAAATGAGAAGCTCCAGGGGTACTACAAATCTGCATATTTCCTAAGTTTGTTTGAATCTTCAGAAAAAATGTGCTGCAGAGCGAGTATGAAGATTTTATTCGGATTAAATCTGGAGAGTGTAATACATTTGCCCTTTGGATGCCATACTTCTTTTCATATGAGAGACAAAATTATGCCCGCTATTTACCAGTGTACTTAATGGAAATGTAACAGTTGGAAGAAGCTCGACCTGATTCTGATTCAAACTTGATTTCTGATGGTCAATGGACCGTTCAACGTCAACTACTTTTCCCTTTGCATGTCAACCATTGATAGTATGGTGAATCACAAATTTGAAGGATCAATTTGTAATTTAGTTTGTTTGAGTTCCGGTGCAGTTGCTTGTGATGATGTTGTAAATGATCTTCTAACAGCAAAAGATCGTGGTGAAAATGCATTAAAACTTTATATCACTTAGCGCCTGGTTAAAAAAGAACAGGACATATTTGCACCTATAAAGTCTATGAAATTAAAAACATTTAGTGACAACATGAAACCGAAGAAATCCAGCTCAGGAAAGGATACATAACTGCGAAGTGATCGAAAATTCTTCGGAAGATTACTGGTTTTAGGAAAATCTCGCAAGCTTGATCTATGAGAACTTTTGTCATGTTCATTGGGTGATGTATCTTTTCCACTAGTAAGTGAAGGCTGTCTAGCAGAAACTAATAAATAGAATTCCTTTTCTGCTATTGGCGAAAAATTGATTCATCAAAAATTGACTGCATTGATATTTTTGTGGCTCTTGGTCCGGAATGCCATATTTTCAATATAAGAAATGGTCAGCTTTTTATTGAAGCAGTTAAGGAGTTAGAATGTGATCACGAGGAAGCTGATACGCGACTCATTTTACATGCCATGCAGGCATCAGCTCAATATAGTACCATTCTCATAAAAAGTCAGAAACAAATGTTGCTGTTATATCAACTAGTTTTCAGAGACTTATAAAGTCTCATATATATCAAGTCTCATATATATCTTGTAACAGGGGAGGGGAAAACATCGGATTGTAGACTTGAAAAAAAATTAGTGACAAACTTGGACAAGGGATTTGTGAAGCTCTTATTGGAATTCATGCCTTTTCTGGATGTGATTCCAAAAGTGCTTTTAATGGGAAAGGCAAACAGAAAGTTTTAACATTAGCTATGAAACAAACATCTTTTTTGGACACATTCAAAGTCTTGGGTAGTGATTTTGATATTACATACTCAAAAACTATTTCATTGTTTGAAAATTTTGTTTGTCAGTTGTATGGCATTTCAAGTTGCATAAGTGTTTTGTTTTGCACAAAATCCCCAAATGAAAAGATGCCTTGACACCCACTAAAGATGCCTTGACAAAATATTTGAAGCGTGCGAATTATCAAGCCAAAAAACACAAGATAGCTTGCCAGGCAAGGTAACATACGCCCACTGGCAGCAATACGATTTAGATTTAGTTAATTACACGATGAAGAGAAGCAACGTCCGGTTCAAAGAATACAGAGAGTTACTTCACTCAACCAGTCTGTGAGCATTACCTGGTTCGCCTGATAGTGAAACACATTCTGATTGAGTGCACGCATTTCAAACCTATAAGATCTCAGCATTACCGTGCTAGATTCTTGATTCATCTGTTTGCGCAACCTTCTCTTTATGAGAAGGTTGTCGCGTTTTTAAAACAGACTAATCTGTATTTTAAATTTTAATATATATTTTATAGTTTTGTTTTAGCTCATTTTGGTTTATAACCATTCTGTGATATTGTTTTTAGAATTGCTTTGTTGCCCTTTTTTGGTTTTCTCTGATAATTTGTATTGTAATGTATTAATTACTTTCTGGTTTTAATTTTTGTTTTGGTCTTTAATCGTATAAAGGTGCTAAATAGCCCGTTTTGGTGCCGTTTCACCTTAATACATTTCATTTCATTTCTACACAATAGGCCTACCACATTGCAAAAAAAAAGGTACCCACCTTATCTCTACCATACGACGAACACATATTGTGTCGACGAGTCATCTGGTTAATCTATATTGGCGTAGTGCATCTACAAGAAAGTGGCTTCTTGACTGGGATTAGTAAGGTAAACAGTAGAGGAACGCCGTAGAGAGGAGATTAATCTGATTATTTGATTAATCCAATATGCATCTATCAACGTACAGCATGAAGAGCGTAACCGCTTGTAAAGTAAACATCAGAGAAACGTCGTAAAGAGGAGATTGGTTTGATTATCGTGTTATTCTATTATGCATGTATTGACGAATATTATCGTGTTTTTCTATTATGCATGTATTGACGAATTGCATATTAGTATCTATTTGTGACACCTAAAACACATTTAACTAGAATAATTACAACTACATGATTACTGACCCACAATGATCTCAAATGGTAGCAAATGGTAATATATACTGCATCTAGGCTTGAGTTTCCTCATAGTTGGCACCACTCTTGCTCAAAAAATGAGTGGCGTATCCATTCTGCAAATCTTCCTGCCTTTTTTTTTACTTACCCACCCACACTCAGATCAGGTTGATGTACTTAAATTTGTAAATAATAGTATATCTATTATACTTATGTCTTACATAAAAGGTTATAAATTTTATAAAAATGTCATGGAAGGCACATGTGAGTGATCTTCATCGTGTTACTGTATTCTTACATTTATTTTAAAATTTTTGATATATAATTTACATGAATGTATACGTGCATGAATGAAGGATGGATATATTGCACGGTACCTGAGTGCTATTATCACCCAAACATGTATTACGAGACTGGAGTTATATCTAGCAGACTGTATACCAAATTATCTATCATTATCTCTATTGGTTTAGGTTTCACCCTATTACTCCAGATATTGTGGAAATGATGATATAAATATGGATACAGTAAATTCTCCAATGAATACCTCCATATTCAGGGTATTTTTGGTGAAATAACAGAAGCTGTCCCGTAGCCTCTCTAGATGTTTGCAGTACACAAACAGATGTTTGAGGGTTTCCACCGATTCCATCTTCATTATCAATATTTGACATGAGATAATATAAATAAGATTTTTTCATAAAGCCATGGGCTGGAACTAAAGGACATAAATTAATTCTAAGCATCTATTTCAGAGCTTTAATAATACATCCTCTAATGTTTCTAAACAACCGTCTATTGTC
>JAUJPP010000861.1:0-10361 GCA_030562195.1 Nipponacmea schrenckii
CCTCCTTAATTTGCTAAATAATCCAATAAGCTTATACACATAGTAATATATAGGCAGAAAGGATGATATCCATCTTTAGAATTGATTACAAATACTGATAACCTAGCATAAAATATCCACAATAAGCCATTATCTAAATAAATACAATGTATCACATGGTTTTCATACAATACTTACTAGTAGAACGTTTTCTTCTTTCAAATTTTAAAGTTTGGGCTCTCCTCGCCATGGTTTTTCTGGCATATACAGCATTCTTCATAATAATTGGTTTATCTTCTGCAAACTTGGCCTCTTCTGCTAAATCTTCAAAAAATTCTGCAAAAACACACAAAAAAAAACCTTTACACACAACTAAAAGGATAGTTTTGTTTTGTGATTTTTGAATTTGACTTCATTGTTTATAGCATTGAATATGAGAGGTTTTTCTTGGATGGATTAAAGGCTCTATTCACATGAGAAAGTAATCAGTTGTAGAATGCAACATTCAAATAGCAGAGTGAACTCAGAGTCAGTATCTTTCAAATGCAAGATGTTTGACAAGACCAAAACCTTGTTTTGGACTGTATCAAGGGGCTTTATTAACAATAACTTGATTTAGATAAAAGATTTAAGAAAAACAGTAATCTAATTAGATGATATTTAAACCAGATTCTAGTGTTTGGCCAATCAGAAGACTGGAACACTGAAATCATTCAAGTTTATAAGACTCTAGGATACTATACTGTAATATGAAAATAAACATGAAGAATTACGTTTTAACTTTCTAACATTCACTGTCATCTCTTCCTTAGTTTCATGATCTATTTCTGCTGTTTTATTCTGAACCGCCGAGTCTAATCTATCTAAGGAGACTTCGGCCTCTCTTAACCTCGTCTCAGCTGCTAATCTGGCTTTAATCTCTTCCTGAAATATAGTGATGGAAAATTGCCTAGACAGCAGCTTTTCTACACAAGGTAGAATGACAATGTCATGCTAGATAGTGCTTTGAAGTTTTGCCAGGACAGTGAACTCAGCCAACTTTTCCCTGTGTCTATGCTTTTGTAGAATCACTTTATTGCAATGTGTTGTATTGTAGGTTGGAAAGACGTATTTGTATACTAAATCTTTATTTGACTTCAACATAAACATGTGTACATTCTAATTCCGTTTCTTCCCCCGAGTGCTCTCCCTTTTCCCCCAAAAACCATAATGACGTGTTTTTTACGACATAGGTAGTCCGAAACACTGACGATACAACACATCTCCTTTTTTGGAAAAAAGTTTTTTTTTTGTCAATAGTCACTTTGTATATGAACTGAATATATGTGTCCAAGCCGAAAAATAAAATCACATGCTAAACTTTTGAATTTATAAAATGTCAGTTCATCACAAAGTCATTGTATCTCTGTGGTCTCCTTACAACTCTATTACTCCTTCTGAATACCGGTGCAGGTGCGTTGTCCCGATTTGGTGCAGGGATCTGAATATTATTATTTCTGTAATTTTCTGCATCTGTGTTGAGTGTAAATCCAAAATTTTCAGTGGTATTAGTTTAAGAAATGATTCCTTTATGATATTAGGATTTACTAGAACTAATTTGGAAAAGTTCCATTTTGTTCCATTTGATAATCTGGCGCAAAAGTCATTGATTGCTGTAATTTTTAAATGGTTCAGAGTATCTCATCTCCCCTTTGAAAAAATGACGTTGTCCCAGAATACGGACAAAATCACCAACTTTAAATGGTTGATTTCGTTTAACACCGTGTCGTTTGTTGAAATGCTGGGTGTATTTAGCTTGATAAGTCTTGACTCTATCACGCATTTTTGAATCATCTATTGTGTTTTTGATGTGGAGATCAGATATGGAGAGTTCCGTATGTGCTTCTCTTCCTCTCATTAATTGAAATGGTGTCTTGCCTGTAGCACTGTGTGGAGTTGAATGGTATGCTACCAATCTGTCCATGGTAGATTGAACAGGAGTTTTTCCTTCGATTTTACCAATTTGAATTCATTCTTTTATGGTTCTATTCATACGTTCCACTAAACCGTTTGTTGATGGATGATAAATTGTGGAAAGTATGTGTTTTATGGAATTAGATTGAAGAAATTCTGTCATTGGTAAGAGACAAATTGTACACCATTATCAGTTACCAAGGTTTCAGGTAAACCTTCTCTGGAGAAAACATCTTGTAGAAAATTTATAACTACATTAGTTGTAACTTCTCTAACAAATTTGACTTCAGTCCATTTAGAATAAAAATCTACAAGGACTAAAACAAATTTGTACTTAACTTCTCCTTTAATGTAAGGTCCTTGAATATCTAACGCTAGTTTTTGCCAAACTCTTTCTGGAAGTGGAATTGGAGTTAAAGGTGGAGTTGTACATTTGAATGGTTTGTCACTAGTTTGACAAAATGAACATTGACGGATTTTATCTTCTACCAGTTTATCCATATCAGGCCACCAATAGTATTGACGGATTCGGCGTTCTTCACCATCGTCATGCCAAAGTCGCTATTTGGATGACACGATTCTGTAGAGTATGTGGAACAACTAGTCTTTCATGTCGGTACAATAAACCATCTTGATGCTGTAATTCATGAGCTAGTTTATGAAACATCTTCAGATCATTCGGAAGTGAAGATACTGTTGGCCAATGACTGTTGGTGTATTTAATAGCATTCTGGAGAGTGCAGTCTTTTGCTGTAGCTTCTTTAAATTCTGCAGATGAAATCATACCATTTGTAATGTGCTGGATGTTGGCTATAGATTCATCAGTAGGTGTATCATGGCTGTATTCCTCTTTGTCTGCAGGAATTGGTAGTCGTGACATACAATCAGCTAAAACGTTTTCAGGTCCTGGAGTGTACTCTGTCGTGTAGTTAAATTCTAACATTCTTGTAGACCATCTGTTGATGCGTGGACTTGTACGATCGGATGAAAATCCCTTTGTGGTTAAAATATGAATTAAAGGTTTGTGGTCGGTCCTAAGTGTGAATTGTCGACCCCCATATGAACATTCTTAGTCTTTTTGTAGCCCAATAACAACCTAACATCTCTTTCTCAATAACAGAATATCTCTGCTCTGTTTCAGATAATGTTCTGGAAATAAAAGCTATTATCTTCTCTTCACCTTTAAGTATTTGGGAAAGTGTTGCACCCAAACCATATTTACTAGCATCGGTTGTAACAATAGTCTGTGCTTCACTGGAACTGTCAAAAGCACTGAGAATTGGGCGTTGACTTATTTCATACTTAATCTCATCAAAAATCTTTTGATGATTGTCTGTCCACTGGAATGTGTTACGTTCTTTCATTAATTCACGAAGTGGAACCACTTTTGAGGCAAAGTTTTTAATGAACTTTGACATGTATTCACAAAGTCCTAGAAATGATCGAAGTTGATCTTTATTTGTTGGAGACGGTGCATTTATGACTGCCTGTGTAAGTTCTTTTTTGGCTGTATACCATTACCAGAAATAGTGTGTCCTAAATAGTCAACATTAGTTACACTAAACTTACACTTTTCCTTGTTAACAGTTAAACCATGATGTTTTAATTTGGATAAGACAGTTCTAAGCAGTTCATCATGATTTGCTCTGGAATCTGCATGGAGGAAAATATCGTCCTGGAAATAAAGTACGCCTGGTGTGTCTTTAAATATTTCTCCCATCATTCTCTGAAAGAGTGATGATGCAGAGGCTAGTCCAAAAGGAACTCTTGTGAATCGAAATAAACCATCTGGTGTTATGAATGCTGTAATATCTTTAGAGCGTTCTGTAAGAGGAACCTGATGATAGGCACTGGTTAAATCTAGAGTGCTATATATGGAAGATTTATTCATTTTTAAAGTAGCTAACATTTCGTGAATGTTAGGCATTGGATGTTTTTCTACTACTATCTTCGAATTAACATCGCGTAGATCAACACACATTCTGATTTTGCCTGAAGGCTTCCGTGCAACAACAATTGGAGAAATCCATTCGGAAGAAGTGATAGGTTCAATTACACCATCCTTCTGTAGCTTATTCAGTTCCTCAGTTAGGTCAGCACGTACTGAAAGTGGAATATTTCTAACTTTAAACTGTACAGGTTTTTCACCAGTTTTCCATCGTATGTCATGACAGAAGTATTTAGCTACTGTAGTGGAATTATCTGTAAATACTTCAGGGAATTCGTCGATGATGGAGTCAGTCTGGAGGACTGGTTGATCCAAACGAGAATCTAAAATAATTTTTAGCTTCTTCTGTGTTGACCATCCTAATATACATGTACCATTTTCAGAAACATATATCTTCTCTGTAGTCTTTCTATCCTTATACTGGATATTGGTTTCAAAGTAACCATTGATAGAAATAGGTATACCACCATAGCCACCTGGAGATATGTCACTAGGTTGCAGTTGTATGCTGGAGAAGAAGGTTTTGTATATGCCCTTGTTTATCAAAGTATACAGTGATCCTGAGTCAACAAGAAATTTTATTGGAGCATTGTTGATGAATACTGTGCATCTTGGACTAGGAGTGACATCAGTTTGAGTAGAATCTATGGTAAATATATGTTGCCTTAATTCATCGTCAGTCAGTTCATTAACTTGACTATGACGTAGCGGAGTGAAGCAAACTTTCTCCATGTGACCTACTCTGCCACATGTTCGACATGTTATCTTCAGTGCAGGGCATGTACGATAATTAGCCTTGTGATGATGAGAGCCACAACGGTAACAGGTCATACTGGACTGTGCCTGTTTTGGTTGCTGTTTTTGATGAGCCTTAGTTTGCACTGGACGTGTATGTTCGTTCGACTTCAGAAACTTGGACTTATTTCTTCCCTTTTTGACATGATTAATTGATGTTTCATCTAATGTACCATTATTTGATGGATTCATTGTCTTCGCATCCTTAATTGCTGATTCCATTCGCATAGCAATATCAACAGCTTTGGAAAGGGGGTTAAAACTATTGTCTTCTGCTAGCAATCTCTCTCTTATCTTGTTGTTAGAAACTTTTTCAATGAATTGGTCTAAGATTGCATCATCTCTATCAGGCATTTCACATGTAGAAGCTAGATTTCTCATTCTGCAATGTAGTCAGATATTGATTCACCTTGTTTTTGAGCACGTTTTCTGAACAAATACCTTTCAGTTCTTATGTTCTGGTTCAGTTTGAACTCCTTCTCAAGTTTCTTTATGGCCTTATCGTAGTCTGTAGCATCACGTGGATAATTCGCCAATTCTTCTAATTTAGCGTATCTTCTCTGGCCCTCGGTGCCTAAGCAGTTTAACAGAAAGCCGTTCGTCGTTTCACGGAGAAATCATCAGCAGCTATAGCATCTGCATAATTATTGTAGAGTACTTTCCATTCGTTCCAAACGATGGGTGGAGGTCCTGGGCTTTCTAGAAATTTCGGTGGAGGTTCAATGCCTATTGATGAATGAGCCATTACAATGCTGTAAATTTACATTAAGTGTAGGTGGAAGCTTGTAGAATTTACGTGGATCCCATCCTCGTCGCCAATGTTGTATTGTAGGTTGGAAAGACGTATTTGTATACTAAATCTTTATTTGACTTCAACATAAACATGTGTACATTCTAATTCCGTTTCTTCCCCCCGAGTGCTCTCCCTTTTCCCCCAAAAACCATAATGACGTGTTTTTTACGACATAGGTAGTCCGAAACACTGACGATACAACACAATGTTACATACTGTAATTCCTTCTATGATAAATAGATAATTAAATAATATTTGAATGACATTTAGAAGTAGATAGAACATTATATAACAAGAAACACTATGATAGATATTGATAAAGATTTCTGTATGCAAATTGAAACATTGCTCAAATTAAAGAGAAGTACCAGTAGTATATCTATAATAGTATTTCTTGTATTATAAAGATTATCATATATCTCTCACCCTTAATTCTGTTTCTGTTAATTCTTTCTGTTGAACCAAATCCTAAAAAACATATCAAGAGGAAAATTTCATAATGTTAAAAGGTAGCAGTGGAATCGATAAATTTGCTTCAGAGAGTCAGTCAGGGGCCAGCATTCACATAACTAATACCAAGGCTTTAAAACTGCCAAATTTTTAGATTTCAATAAACTTTTACCTTGATAGTAGACTCCAATTCCTGAGCATGTTCATTTAAAGCCATTTTCTCTTCTTCTATGTGTTTAGACATATCCTGATTCTGGCGTATCCTAATAAGAAAAAAAAGGTTTATTCAACACTGATGAAATGGTAAAATTTAGTTCAGGACTGCCTTATTTCAAAGAAGCTAAATGTCAAAACAAGAAGAAATATTTCTATTATTTGTACAAGTCTGAACTATGTAGGTGATTTTTAAACAAGAAATTTCACTATTTCAATTTTATTGTCGTGTTTTCTTAAAAAAAAGTTTATTAGCTGCTACCAATGTTTCACCAATATATTGTTTTGGTTTTTCAGCTTTTGTTTTGTTTCGTTCAGATCGTTAGTTTGATGTGTCATCGGGACATGATCTTAATGAAATTACATAAGGTCGAACAAAGATAAAAACCACACCCACCTTGCTTCAGCTTCATATTTTTCACTCAACAATTCCTGTTGTTGTCTTTCGATTTCTTTTAATTTTTCATTTAATAAATTTTTCTCCTGCGACATCTCTTTATTTTCTATGCTGAGTTTCGACGTCATTTTTACGTGGTTCTTCATTTTCGCTAATATATTTTCTTTTTCAGTATTCAAAGACTGTAATAAGAATGTTAATGATATAAATATATAGGACACAATTTTTTCAGTATAAGGCTTATTGATTTTTATATTTAGGGATATGATCCTTTAAATAGCTGTACTTCAGCTGTACAGAGCTACTTCATCCTTACAATGTACCCTTATACAGCTGGGTCGACTGAATTGTTGAATGCAGAGGACTTATTCAAGAACATTGGACATCCCATGTTAAATCGTATTAGAACCTGCAACCACGATTAGTCTAAAAAGAACATCAATATCAACTGTGCTATAAAATCCAAGAATGCTTCATGGAATGATCATATTTTCAAAAGATTAAAAAACTTTACCTCAAGTTGGTTATGTTGTTTGGTTAATAAATAAGACAATTGTTGATTATCTTCATCTAAAGCAGACATTGCTGATGTGGTTTCATCTAATTCTCTAAAATAAACACATATATAATATTAATACAAATGAAATGGAGTTTTACATCCCACTATTCAATCCCTTACCGTCCTTATCAAGACATGTACATTCAAGATGGATTACATGCACTTAAGACCCAGGAGAAATGACTAGTATGCTTAGATCACATCATTCCTTTAACCTATAACACCCCCCCCCCCCCTAATTTCAGCATTCTAGCAAAATCTATTTTTAAGCCTAGTCAGACACTTGCTTACTTTTGTTCAATGCAAGCATCAAAATAAAGGCTAATGGAGTAATTAAACCATTTTTTACAGGATGGAATTGCTAATCTCATGCCAAAGTCTCCTTTTATCCAGATTTATAGCCCAACAGTTAAAACAGATTGATATCAATGAAAGATGTAAGTGTCCCATATACATTACAGATTACTTAGTTTGTTTCCCTCTCTATAGGAATAGAGTAGGAAATTATGTAAGTGTATTTTTTATTTTTCAACTGGCATTCAATTTAGATATGCAGGTAGTAGATATTATGAAAAGATTGGTTTAAATGTTGATAAAATATCATTATTCTCTTGATCTCAAATATCAAAGTTAGAAAGAATGATCCCACAATTACACTAAAACAGCATCAGAAGATAAATAAATGTTAGATTCAGTAAAAATCAATGACAATTCTGTTTGTGATTAAAACTTCATATTTATTTCCAATACACCTGAGATCTCTTACATTTATTTATTGAGGGTCTCCTGAGAATTGTACCAATCTAGTACAGAGAGCTGTTTAACAGTTGAAAGAGATTTTATTTATTATTACATGGAGTGAGTTAACACAATATTTGAGAAGTATATAGTATTCTATTAAAATTGCTGCAGTTGAAACAACTTTGAATCAACTAGAAAACTTTTGTCTAAATTTTGGTGCTTAGTTTTCATATATTTGAGCAAAACAGAAATTTTTGACCTAAGACTGTCCCTTCAAAATTTCAATATAGTACTTGGTATTCAGTGACATTTCTACAGGGTACATAACTACGCCCCACCCCCGTAGGATAATCATTAACTGATAAATTGATAAATGACGGTGGGTAACATTGAAAAAGATGGGTAGGGTTGTTAATTGGGCTTTATTTTCAGGACAGGGCCAGCAGGTTTACTCCAAGGACCAATCAATCAGACATCTTAGTATAGGATAGCCTTTATGCTCATTCAATGGCAGTGAAATACAAATTTGTAGATACATCACTTGAGGGATACAAAGCCATTAATAACTGTGGGGTATAACCTAAACTATAGAAATAGCAACATACTCTTTTAATCTATCATATTCTTCTCTAATTTCTGATGTAAATTTTTCTAATTTGTCTTTTTCTTTTTCTAATTCATGGTTAACCCTGGCTAATTCCTTTAAAGAAACAAATTGACATTATTCACCACAACAATATATCAAAGTTCATTAGAAGTCAAGAATAGACAAAGGCCATTGTAAATTAAATACAGACAAAAAAGAGGAAATATTTTTTATATATATTTATAAGTAATTTAACTGTAAGTATAAAAAGACAAGCACTTAGTTTTGATGTAATGACATTTCACTCTGTTCTCATTTTGTACCGAATTTAAGTAAAACAAAAGGACATTTTTTATAGGTAATTTCTATTAAATTTAAGTACAAAAGGTCTATTTAACTAATTAGTTTTAATGTAATTTACCTCCGTTCTCATTTTCTCCTCTGACAAGGCATTAACTTCAGATACTAATCTATCTACAGTAAAAAATAAATACATTTAAGAAATAAAAGTTGGTCTTGTTAGTATTATTTCAGTGTAAAAGCAATTGTTTACATGACAAACTGAATAAATGATGAAGTATGCGTTAACACACCAATAACATTAATTAGACCAACATTTTAACCTGATATTAGTATTTTAGAAATTTTCATCAATGCAAATCACTTATATACATGGTTTTAAGAAATGGTTATTGAAGGGAATGATAGTAGAAATGTAAATATTTAAAAAAGCAGAGCTAATTATAGAAACATTCAATGAGAGCTTCATTAAAAACGTGCGGCGATATTTTACCAAGTGAAGCCTGTTTCACGAAAACTTAACTTGGGATGATTTAAGTGTTCCAATGGTAACATTTGTCAATCACTAAGATTGAGTTTTTATTAACCAATCAGGTTACTGTATTTCTTAAAATACAATGGAGACACTCTGGGTTAGCGGTGCACAGAGACATATATAAAAAAGAAAAAATCAACGTAATTCGCCTCATTGAAAATGCAAAATCCGACTTCTACAAGAATAAAATTGACAATGGTAAAAATAATCAAAAGGAACTGTATAAAGTCGTGAATAGTATGTTGGACCATAATCATGGTGTAAAAATTTTACCAACAGTTAATAATGAAGATCTGCCAACCAGGTTTTCTAATTTCTTTGAATCTAAAATTGTAAAAATCCGCAATAACATAGTGCTTGATAATGATTATGCGGATTTAGTCGAAAATAGCGATGTATTTTGTTCATTGACCCATCTTAAACCCCTAACTATCACTGAAACCGCTACTATAATACGGTCTATGGCCACAAAATCCTGTTCACTGGATCCTTTTCCAACCTGGCTCCTTAAGGATTGTCTTTCGGAATTACTCCCACCGATCTGTGATATTATTAATAGTTCTATTAGTACTGGCTGTTTTCCAGATTTATATAAACATGCCCATGTCATTCCCTTAATAAAGAAATCTTCTCTTGACCCTGAGCTAGACAAAAATTACAGGCCAGTATCCAATCTTAGTTTTATTTCTAAAGTCCTTGAAAAATGTATTTCAATACAACTTATTGACCACATATCTAGTAACAATCTTTTAAGTGAGTATCAAAGTGCATATCGCAAATTCCATAGCACAGAAACAGCTCTACTTAGAGTTCAAAATGATATCCTTTTGTCCATCGATCAACAAAATTGTGTACTACTCTTACTTTTAGACCTTTCTGCGGCCTTCGATACCGTCGATCACAATGTTTTATTCAACCGACTATCTCACGATTTCAAAATAACGGACTTGGCTTTAGACCTGCTGAAATCCTACTTAACTAATCGGTCACAATCTGTAATTGTTAATAACAAGCCATCCGCCAAAAAATGTTTACTGTACGGTGTACCACAGGGGTCCGTTTTAGGCCCAATTTTGTTTAGTATGTACACCACCCCGCTCTCTAAGATAGTT
>JAUJPP010000862.1:0-10160 GCA_030562195.1 Nipponacmea schrenckii
AGTTGTTGCTTTTTTCATTGGTGCCAATACTTTAACAATATCTTCAGCAAGAGTTATGTCATCCTCACTCAATGTGTTTAGATCTTTTTCTCTGTTTCTCAAATCTTTTTAAAGGGAGAGATGCTACAATTGCTGGCTGTTGTTCCAACACTCTTTCTAACATGTCTAATGCTGAATTCCACCGTGTACAGACATCCTGTTTTAAATTTTATGATTTGGTAAACTCAACAGACTCTGTTTTTCCTTCAATACACTTGCTGCTCGGGTACTCTTTCTAAAATAGCCTACGATATTCACAGTGTACAACTATTACAATCTTGACTCTTACCCGATTATACTTACAGTGTCTTCTTTCCATATTTCAGACTTTTGGTCTAACCTGGTGGGACCGAGTGGCATTGGTTATTGAAATCAATTAGAAGGGGGGAAAAGTCTTATAATAAGGTAGGTTGATGTATGAATATTTCCGGTGTTTCAATGTTAGGGTTTATGTTTCCACTTTACTCCTACTGGGTACATGGTGTGCTAACCCCCCTTTCGCTTCTAATTCTAGGTATGGAAATAAACAGTCTATAAGACTGGAGGTAGCCAAAAGTTTATGGCAAACGTAATGTTTGCAATTTTGGGGAAATGAAATGGTCACCAAAGGCGACGATAGTCTTATAATAAGGTAGGTGTCGAGTAGGTTGGTTGGATTCGTGTAGGAATATTTCCGGTATGTATTGGAAAGATGAAGCGACGGTGGACGTTGGATGAGTGTGTGCTGGTATGAGGTGCTTGCCCCCATTGTTCGCATCTTAGGTATCGACCGGTGGCGTGTTTTAGCTGGTACCCTTGTTTTACCTGATATGGATGTGGACGTACGATTCACTGCCTTGTATCTAGCACTGGTGTTGATGGTTTAGAGAAGGGTCGTGGCACTGGCCTAATGCATGCCGGGGATAGGGGTTTTCCCGGGGCTTGTGTTAGGTGTGCTGTTAGGCTCGAGTAGGTGTTAGGGTCTGATTATTAGACATGGTTTCGCTAATAATCGTTAGGTAGGGCATCATCTCAATCCCATATGCTTGAACCCGCATTCGTGTCTCTCTCGTCAAGATAGGTTTGTGTTAGGTTCGTTTAAGTTTCATGTAGGTTTAATAATATCTTTAAGGTTGCTGGCCGGCAAATTTCAGCGATTCCGTGTTAGGCTATCTTGGGCCATTAAGTGTTAACGTTAGGGGCGTTAGAGGCAGGCGTGTGGGACCGTAAGGCTCCGAATATTGAGATGATGAAGGACGGACGTACACTGGAGACTATGACTCGAATTTGTGTAAGGATTGGGTTAGGAAATTGTTTTGAATGTGTGTGATAGTGTGTGCCTGAATGTGTGTATATTTATTATTGACTCTCAGCACACGCATGTGCTGAAGTCAATGGATGCGGCACGGAGCTGCCATGACTTGTGATTTTTGCCTATGTTTCTCTACTAATGATATCTTTATTTTTCTATTAGGTGGTATGGCAATGGCTGTTCTATGCATAGGACGCCATTTATACGGAGGTGTAATTTGGGATCTGCATGTATAACCATGTTCACCCTTTGTGACTACAGCAATCTCACACTCCCTTGTGTTGGTGGTTGTTAGGGTTTTTTAAGGTTAAGATGTGTGTAGGGTTCACGTGGAGTTTTGGTTAGGGTCGTGGTAGGGCTGTTAGGGACTAACTTTGTTTGTGTTAGGGCGATTAGGCTCGTTTTGTTAGGTTTCTATGAACGAGATTTGTTGGCCAACAAATCACACAGGTAATGTAGGGCTGAGTGTGAGATTGCACTTTGATTAGTTACAAAAGGGCTTTGCATGCTATACTTGTAAATGACTACATTGGAAATGAATTTTTATGAGCTGTGGCATCACTATGCATTTCTACAGCTTCTGATGGTGACTGCAAGAAGGACAGCCAGATGATTGAAGAATGTGACTCTTTCCCCCCTCCCTCCATGGCCAAGACTAGAGGAAGAGCATACTTGACGCTCAATATTTGTTAGTGTTGCAGGGTATGCTTACTCTGAACACTAAACCACACCCCTTCCCATCTCCCCCCCCCCCTCCATTGTAACTAATCATATATTTATTTTTCAGATAAAACTAATTACAATTTTGTTTGCAGGTTTCCCTTTTTGCTTGTCGTTTTGATGTTAGGGTTTCGATTCCGTCCCCAAATTTCACCTACTGGGTACACGGTGTGCTGACCCCCCTTTGCTTCTATTCCTAGGTACAAAAATATTGGAAATTGATGGTCTATGGTGGATGGATTTAATGGTGAACAACGACAGAAGAAATGGGGGTGATCTAGAGGAAGTCCAGTCCACCTCGTCTTTTATGGGTATACTTCATACTTTAATAGCTCAGATGTAGCAAACCTTGCAGCCTCCCACACTTTTATCTCACACGAGTTAGGTTTGTGTTAGGTTTCCTAAGGTGTCCTGTTAGGGTGGACGTGATAATTTTTTTAAGGGTTGCTGGCCAGCAACATGATAATTTGATTTCCGTCATTATTCTAATTAATAAGTAGGGACTGTTAGGGACCCGTTGGGGACGTGAGAGGTTCAGGTCTGGGACTAAGCCAGGTTCACAATTTAAATATATCCTCCCGGATATTTTTAGTTATATCTGTTTGAGATGTTGGGGGCTGACTTTTTACCAGAGAAGAGATGGAGAGGAGGAGATGGAGAAGAAGAGTAGAGAGATGTCAGCTGCTGTATCCATATTTTTGTCCGATTGTAAGACTATCTAATATATATATATTGTGTATATATATATTCACTACGTTTTAGATGTGACCATTTCATTAGATCAGACATAGGTTTTCACAAGATTCGTCTTGTGTTTGTGTCTGTTTCATATATATGTATTTCAATAATACTATTAACTATGACATTGAGCTGAATTTCAGGATTCAGCTGGTTCTACCGGATTCAAGCCACCATCTATGCTATGTTACCAGACACCAGAGCAGAATCCATCGCATATCTTGATGTTGTGGTAATTAAAGATTTACTTGTAATTATCATCTGCATGTATAACCATGTTCGCCCTTTTGTGACTACAGTAATCTCACACTCCATTGTGTTGGTGGTTGTTAGGTTTGTTAAGGCTAGGATGTGAATAGGGTTCACGTGGAGTTTTGGTTAGGGTCGTGGTAGGGCTGTTAGGGACTAACTTTGTTTGTGTTAGGGTAATTAGGCTCGTTTTGTTAGGTTTCTATGAACGAGATTTGTTGGCCAACAAATCACACAGGCACCGTAGGGCTGAGTGTGAGATTGCACTATGACTAGTTACAAAAGGGCTTCGCATGGGTGTGTACAAAACGAAGACCCAAAGACCTAAGACCTAAGACCTAAAAAAGGAAGACCCCACGAGGTAAAAAACGAAGACCTAAAAAAGGAAGACCCCACCAAGTAAAAAACGAAGACCCTGTGAATCCGACAAGGCGTGGGAATATTCCATTGAAATTTTACTGGATGGTTAAGCATGTCAACACGCCAATTTCCCCAGAAAATGAGCAAAATCCATCACTCCATCCCTTCCCTACAGGGTGAAACATAAATACGGACGTAAAAAAAAAAGGTATAAAAGGAAAACCCCACCAGGTAAAAAACGAAGACCCTGTGAAAAATTCCGACAAGGCATAGGAATATTCCATTGAAATTTTACTGGGTGGTTAAGCATGTCAACACGCCAATTTCCCCATAAAATGAGCAAAATCCATCACCCCCTCCCTTCCCTACAGGGTGAAACATAAATACGGACGTAAAAAAAGGTATAAAAGGAAGACCCCACCAGGTAAAAAACCGTAGTCTGTCAATGTCTTACGAGATGGTCTCAATTCGGTGCATTGAATGAGAAGATGCGTCCTGGTGGCAACGTGTCCGCATCGGCATTTAATGGCATTGAACTGATGGTCTCGCATGACATGGTTGGTGCGTAGTCTGGTTACCAGTTTGCAGATGGCTACAGATGGGTGGTTAATTTTGGTTTGGTTTGGTATCTTCGGATCAATCTGGTATCTATCGGTGTTGAGGTTCCTTAGCATGTCGTCCCATTTCTGGTTGATCTTAGAGGACACGAGACTGCAAAATTCTTCATACGAGATTTTTACAGGTTCGATATTCTCCAGACCCAAACTGTCCTTGGCAACACGGTCAGCTTTTTCGTTTCCCGGGATGAAGACGTGCGACGGGATCCATGATAGTTCGATCTGGTGGTTGTTGTTGGTTTGGTAGTTGTGAATCATACTTCGGATGTTCGTTAAAACTTCTGACCTACAATTAGGAAAAATTGGTAGAAATAGACTGAAGGCCACTTAGTGAGTCAGACAGGATTACGGCAGGTTCCGTATAGTTAAGGGATAGCCATGCTATGGCGTCCCTGATAGCTAGTAGTTCTGCAGTGAACACTGAGCAGTGTGGGGGTATCCGTTTGGCAAGTCTGATGCCTTTCTCCGGAATACACAAACCGTAACCAGTAGCTGTGCTACTCTTGGAGCCATCAGTGTAGATCTTCGGCGAACTTGGAGTCGATGAGGTCAAGAGCCTGCGCTCTTGCTGCCACTGGGTTCTGGTGCTTGTTGGTGGACTGGGTCAGCTCGGTGTTAACTATCGGGTTGGTAACCTTCCAAAAAGGAGTATCTGATAGGTGTCGTTGGCTGATGCTAACTTGATCGAGTTGGTGCTCTCTCAAGAGATCAGTAGTTGCTTGACCATAGGAGATACTCCGATTTATCTGGTTCTTTCCGACACGAGTGAATCTTCTGATGCTGGAATACGTTGGAAAGCTTTCGGACAAATACTGAAGTTTCCCCCAGAATTTGAGAGAGAGTTCCTCCCTCCGAAGAGAAAGGGGTTTCTCTCCCACCTCCTGAAGTAGTGCCTCATTCTTTGTACCGATTGCTGCCCTGGTGGCAATACGTATAGCTTTCATCTGTAGAACGTCCAGTTTCTTCAGTGTAGTATTACAGGCTGTACCATAGACGATGCAACCATAATCTATAACTGAGCGAATCAGTGACCTGTACAACATCATTAAGGCTTCTCTGTCTGCTCCCCATGTGGTACCTGAAACATAACGCATAACATTTAAGATTTTTGTTGTACGATTACAGATATAGTCGATGTGGCTATTCCAACTAAGCTTATGGTCAAAGTACATGCCAAGGAACTTTACTGTTTTCTCTTGCCTAATTTTCACACCATTCAATCTTAGGTCAATACCGTTGTGATCCGTGCGCCTGCTGCAGAGTATCCCGACGGTTTTAGCTTCCGAAATAATGAAGCCCCAGTCGTTTGCCCATTTGGCAACTTGGTTCAGAGCAGTTTGCATGCGACTTTTCACAGTGTTGAGGTTATTGTGACCTGTCCACAAGGAACTATCATCTGCATATAAGGCCGTGCTAACCGATCGGTCCTTACTATGCACATAGTCCCGAGAGAGATCGTTGATCATGATGCTGAATAAGGTAGGGCTGATAACAGATCCTTGGGGGGTTCCATTCTCCAGTGAGTGCTTCTCACTGATGGAATTGGCGACGTTGACTTGTATCTGGCGATCCTTTAGAAAGTCCTGGATCCACCGGAACATACGCCCCTTGATGCCAAGATTGCTAAGTTTAAAAAGTAGACCATCGACCCATACTAAATCGAAGGCTTTGGATAAATCCAGAAATACTGCACTGAAGTAGTTCTTCTTTCCGAGGTGGGCAGCAATGTCATGTTGAAGTCGAACGATTTGATCTATTGTTGACCGTTTCTCTCTGTAGCCGCTTTGGTTAGGATCGATGAGACCATTTAGTTCACAGTGGTATCGAAGTCTATTGTTGACCATCGTCTCAAATGTTTTACATAGAGTCGAGGTCAGAGAAATAGGCCTGTATGAACTGAACAAATTGGCTTTCCCTTCGTTGCTGTGTTCTGTGGTGTCCCTGTAAGATAAAAATGGAATGGAAGATTTAGATTTTTTACCGAGCATAGAGCCAATTTTACCCCAGACAGATCCTAATTTGGTCCTCTCATTTAATGAGTTGCAGAACTCCTGCCAGTGCTTTGTTTTTGAATCACGTAACAAAGCAGCTGTAGTAGCCTTGACCTCCAAATAATCTGCCTTGGTATCACGGTTCAACTTCCTCTGGTGTCGACGTAGAGCTTTCTTTTTGGCGTCTACGGCGGCCTGGAGGTCGTCGGACCACCACGTACGTACAATGCCATCCTTAGTCCGGGGAATGGCGTTCATAGCAGCATCAGTGATAACCTGTGTTATCTTCCCCGAGAAACAGTTTACATCCTCATCCTTGGCTAGATCAAGCCTAGAATGTGTGAAGTGGCGCTTGTAAAAGTCCCAGTTTGCCTTACCCAGCCTCCATCTACCTTGACATTTGATTTTTTCTTTCATAATGTTACAAGATAGTGTAGTCTCGATAATAACGTGGTTACTTCCAAGGCTTTCACTGGTTGTTTCCCATGTGCAATCCTTAGCTAACCGACTACTTACTAGAGTGAGATCGAGATGCGAACCAATAGGAGCTAGAGTACCAACATAAGTAATACTACCATCATTTATACAGACCAGGTCATTGGCTTCAATGAACTCAGCAACTTGTTTACCACTAGTGTCAGTTGTCGGCGAGCCCCACAATATGTGTTTGGCGTTGAAGTCACCAAGCACAATATTGTCGGTCCCGGGCAACTGATCGTAAACATACTGATATTCACTGAGTCGTTGAGGGCTGTCGTTGAGAGCAGGTCGATTAATATTAAGGATAGAAAAAACCTTTGACTTGTCGGTAAAGGATACCGCCCGAGCCTCTAGAGGAGCGATGGTTTTCAGAGGTACTTCATAGTATGTTACACCATTCTTGACGTAGATGGCCAGACCCCCACCACTTCGATGGTTGAGAGCATTGGGTCTGTCCTGTCTGATGAGAGTATAACCACTGATGGCGGGGTCTTTATTCTTTGAACCAATCTTTGACTCTTGTAGGAAGACGGCATCATACTGCTTCTCCTGTAGTATCTTCTCTAGTTCAGACTTGCGTGAGCCAGCTGTCAATCCATTTATGTTGAGCTGTATAAACCTGAAATTGAATGAAAAAGATTAGTGACTTTATGAAAAAATAAGTTTAACAAGGGGGTTGGGGTGTCACGAAAACCTCCACATCCATGTCCGTCACTGAGGGAGTGTGCAATGATCTGGTAAGCGAAGTGCTTCTAGACCCACTGGACAGTGGTTTAGCTAGCGAAATGCTTCTAGAACGCCCAATGACGGGTCTGGACCTAGGGGTTTTAACGGTACTCCTAGACTGGCGAGACTGATCATTAGCGGAGATCACTTTCATCTTGCGAGGCGTCTCCACCAATTGGCCCTCCTCGTCAGTTTTCGGAGCATCCGTACTGGATCTCTTCCTCTTCGGTTGTTTGTCGCTTCCCTTCTTTGGTTTGAGGTTTGGTACAAACTCTTTACATAATGCTGCCACTGCATCTGCTATGTGCTGGGGATTGAGGTCTCCAGTATGTTTGCAGGCTGTAAGAGTCACCGACAGTAACCTGGAACAGAAACTGACAAATGTATTAGAGTCTCCGAATTCCGGAACGAAATTCGGAGTTTGGGGAGGGGTGGGTTTTGGACGTTCAACCACGGGCTTGGGAGCAGTAGGCAACATGTTGGCCGAGACATGTTGGCGCGCCTCCTGGGGTGATACCTTGTAGGTGTGTTGAATGCGGATCTCCGCACGACGTGACAAGAAAGACGGACATTGTGCGGAATTGCTAGAGTGGTTATCACTCCGACAATTGACACACCTGACCTTCTTTGATTTGCACATCTTGGTAGCATGCCCTTCTCCACATTTTTCGCAGCAAACCTTGCTGCGACAAAACTTCTCCAGATGTCCCAACTTCTGGCATTTCTGACATCTTCTGACTTTAGGGATGTACGGGTGGAGCTGGTACCTGGAATATAAAAGGGGAAGAGGACTATTAGGTACCTTCCCTTTGGCAAAAGTTAATTGGACAGTCCTAACGGACTTGCCCTCACGAGGTTTGTAGAGGTAAAGTCCCTCTACTGCGTGGCCGTGGAGTTTAAGTTCCTCCAGCAACTCACCCTCGGTGTATTCTGTTGGGACGCCATAGATGACGACCCGTTCGGTTTGGTTGAAGGTGGACAAGGCCGAGTCCACCTTCAATCCACACAGAGCGGTCTGATTGGTAGCGTAGACCGCATCTGCCAGGTGCTCAAAGTTTAGCCTCACGTTACCATTGGCGAGGACTTTAACCTCCGGAAGAGAAGTGACTTTCCACTCTTTCAGGATAAAATGTCCCCAACTGCCCTCAGTTTCGTGTTGCGAAACGATTTGCCCCCGCAAGGTTTCGCTATGACGACGTTGGTCCATTTCGGCTGACTAACCTTGACAGGTGTAGTAGCAGCAGGCCGGCTGGCCATATCGGCATAACTAACACTAGTGGATTGTGCCATTATTACCTCAACAGAATTTGAAACAAAAAGGTGATAGAAAAATGAAAAAGAGAGAGAATAACGAAACGAAACCTGTGAAAGCTTTTCGGGTAGGACAGCTTAAATTACTCCGCCAAGTAATTATCGGGCGCCCAAAGGTTAGATGAAAGAAAAGTAATAAAGGAACGAACTCACAGTAATTAAGTGGCAGGTGTCAGGAGTTAATTGAATGATAATTGAGTGATACTTGACATTAATCCGCTAATCCAATTTCTTCAATCCGAGGAAGGTAGAGAGCTGCTAATTAGGTCTTCACACTAAGTGTGTCAAACTAATTATGTAACTGGGGTCTTCTTTTATACCTTTTTTTTTACGTCCGTATTTATGTTTCACCCTGTAGGGAAGGGATGGGGTGATGGATTGTGCTTATTTTCTGGGGAAATTGGCGTATTGACATACTTAACCTTCGAGTAAAATTTCAATGGAATATTCCTATGCCTTGTCGGATTTTTTCTAGTGCTGGGTATTGCCAGTAATGCCACGATACAGTACGTATTGCGATACAAGGGTCACGATACGATACGTATCGCGATATGGGGTAATAGATAAAAAGTAACACTTTTTCTTTTTGTTTTCAAATATTTATAATTTTAACATTATTTTATATATTGAGGTAACAATTAACAAAATGTTATTACTAGTAAATTAACTAGTTTCCTTAGGTATTTCACTAATTAACTGTTAAATAAAAAAAAATTTGGGCTGTCTGTCCACTGAACTAAATGTCAAATAAAACACCTTTTAATTGTAATTGGAGCATTTTGCATAGTTTTTTTTAAGAAATATGAGTTCATCCATATGTTTTGGTTTTAGACAGGATCTCTTAGCGGTAATGATATCTCCTGCTGTAGAAAATACTCTTTCTGATGGAACAGAGCTGGCAGGAATACATAGATATCTTTTAGCTAAAACAGCCAACATTGGGTACTTGGAACAATTTTGTTTCCACCAATGGAGGGGATTCTTCTCTAATTTTAAAACAGTCTCTTTTTTATAAGAATTTAATTCTTCTTCTATTACTTCAATCGTGGATTTCTTAGTTTCACTATCTCTTACTTCACAAAATTTATTTCTGAATAACTGTGACAAGGCACTGGCATCCCCTTTTGTCTTCTTTGGTTGAGATGGTGAAAATTCATCTGAACTGCTACTCTCAGTACTTGATATGTTTGTAGTAGAAGTTAAGGTACATAGATTACTGCTACTGCTACTGGCTTGATCTACTCCAGTTCCTGATGTTTTGGGAGGGGAATTGTGTTGTGGGTTATTGTCTTGAAATCTGACTAAAGTTTCAGCTTCTGATGTCAATTCATACAAAATTCTATGTCTCTCCCCATCTGACAAATAAGGTAACGATTTGAAACGAGGGTCTAAAGCAGAAGCCTTATTGAAGACATCCATGGTGTCTGTGTAGCGATTAAGAAGGTCATCACTCAATGCTTTTTTTACATTCTTTACGGTGGATGAATCCTTTACATGAGGTTGCATTTCTTCTAATATCTGATAATACAGAGGACTTCAAATGGAAAGAGTAGGTAATTTTTCATCACTCATGACAGTTGTTGCTGTTTTCATTGGTGCCAATACTTTAACAATATCTTCAGCAAGAGTTATGTCATC
>JAUJPP010000863.1:0-10022 GCA_030562195.1 Nipponacmea schrenckii
CGTCATTTGCTTCTAAAGTTGAAATTTTAACATCTGGACAGATATTTGAAATTTTTTTTCGGACATATGATATTAGTAATAAAAGAAGAATTATGTCAACTGATATGTGACATGCACAGTTTTGGCTGTGCGTTCTGACCAGAAGGGAAAAAAAAAAAACAAAAAAACTAGAACCGTGGACGGTACCAACGCAGTGCGTCTCACATTTGACACAGGGGTGAATCGTTACCTGAAATAAAATCCCCAGACAAAGCGTGGGCAATTAATTCACCATGACACTTTCTAAAAAAAATAGCACATTTCAAGATGGCATTTGATTCGATATTTTATTTAAGAAATGAACGATGTACTGCAGTTCCGGTGAAATATATACATTGGGCATGGTGCCAAATCCAACGAAGTTAAATAAATGTTAATCTCACACGGATTTGCCACGCCCATCCACAAAATATTGTTATATCCATTATGACCTGCACAATGGTGAATATTCAAATCAAGCATATATTCAACGTTTTGTCTTTTTTAAAATGTCAGTGGTAAATAGACATCGCCAAATTACCCACAGTTACTATAGAAAGTAATCTAAAATTTTCAAATTTCAAAGGCCGCAATTTTGATCAAAATATAAAGTGTGATATATATGTTTAGAAGAGTGAGATGACACACATTAAGAATATACAAGAAATATTGTCGTATGTTAATTAGGTCACGTGACAGAGTTTTCAAAGTTAAAATTCGCAATTTTCAAATGGCTGTAGAATGAAGGGTTGATGTTGTACGTCCACAATGGTGACATATTTGGATAGATCTCATAAAGAGAAACAACTTGTGTGCAGGTCACAAGATCACAAAATGCATAGGTCACAAGATATGAGCCTTGACAGTTTGGGAAGTTTTTTTCAAAAAATCAACCGGAAATAACTAAAAATTGAAATCGAAAATCAAAAATCACTCAATTGTGAGGAATTGTTCAATGATAATAAACACATGAAAATAATTCAAATAGGTAAAAACCTCATGCCATAAAGTACTTTTATAGAGAAATTAGCCAATATCAAGATGGCGGCTGATCCGATGATTCTGGAACAAATTTATTAATGAATAATTCTCTCACACATTGCGTGTCCGTACTAGGTGAATGTAAAATGACGCCTTTTTGTCACACCGGAAGTGACATAGGACGTCACTTTTAGAAAACACCATTGCAATTGCCAATAGCATTCTGTATTCATTTCCATAGCACTTTCAGCTTTGTTCATCACTTTGAACAAAAGGTCAAAAGATAGCACTTTAAAAATTTTCAGATTTTGACTTTTGTCGCTGACTTTTTTAATTTAAATTTATGTGTTTTTTTCAACTTCTACAGTTTTATTTCGATCGAATTGAAAACTTACAAGTAGATAGACATTTTTATTGCAAACGAAATTCATTTTTTAAAATTTCGATATCACTTCCGGTTTTGACGTCATTTGCTTCTAAAGTTGAAATTTTAACTTCCGGAATTTAACAGATATTTGAAAATTTCTTTATGACATATGATATTAGTAATAAAAGAAGAATTATACATTAATAAAATTTGTCCCCGATTCATCGGATCAGCCACCATCTTGATATGCCTAATTTCTCTATAAAAGTACTTTTTGGGATCAGGGTTTTCTCCAATTTGTATTATTTTCATGTATTTTTTATCATTGAATAATTCCTCACAATCATGTGGAGCCGATTTTTGAATTTCGATTTCAAATTTTAGTTATTTGTTAGTTTAGAATTTTTGCAAAAACTCCCAAAACTGTCAAGACTCATATCTTGTGACCTTGACCTTTTGTGACCTTGTGACCTGCACCAATGTTGTATTTTATGAGATCTATCCAAATATACCAACATCGCTGATGTGCAACATCAACCTTTCATTCTACAGCCATTTGAAAATCGCGAATTTTAACTTTGAAGAGCTCTGTCAAGTGACCCAATGGACATATGACAATATTGCTTGTGTATTTTTAATGTGTGTCATCTCACCTTTCTAAACATATATCACACTTGATATTTTGATCAAAATTGCGGCTTTTGAAATTTGAAAATTTTGGATTGCTTTCTATAGTAACTGTGCGTAAATTTAAGGTGTCCTTATTCACCGAACCAACAACCCTTTTTAACTCCTTTCCAACTTCTACAATTTCAATTCGATCGATCTGAAAACTTACAAGTAGATAGACATTTTAATTGCAACCAAAATTCTATTTTCAAAATTTCGATATCGCTTCCGGTTTTGACGTCATTTGCTTCTAAAGTTGAAATTTTAACTTCCGAAATTTAACAGATATTTGAAAATTTCTTTCGGACATATAATATTAGTAATAAAAGAAGAATTATACATTAATAAAATTTGTCCCAGATTCATCGGATCAGCCGCCATCTTGATATGCCTAATTTCTCTATAAAATTACTTTTTGGGATCAGGGTTTTCTCCGATTTGTATTATTTTCATGTATTTTTTTATCATTGAATAATTCCTAACAATCGTGTGGGAGCCGATTTTTGAATTTCGATTTCAAATTTTAGTTATTTCCGGTTGAATTTTTGAAAAAACTCCCAAATCTGTCAAGACTCATATCTTGTGACCTTGAAATTTTGTGACCTTGTGACCTGCACCAATGTTGTTGCATTTTGTGAGATCTATCCAAATATACCAACATTGCTGACGTGCAACATCAACCTTTCATTCTACAGCCATTTGAAAATCGCGAATTTTAACTTTGAAGAGCTCTGTCACGTGACCTAATGGACATATGACAATATTACTTGTGTATTCTTAATGTGTGTCATCTCACCTTTCTAAACATATATTACACTTGATATTTTGATCAAAATTGCGGCTTTTGAAATTTGAAAATTTTGGATTGCTCACTATAGTAACTGTGCGTAAATTTAAGGTGTCCTTATTCACCGAACCAACAACCCTTTTTAACTCCTTTCCAACTTCTACAATTTCAATTCGATCGATCTGAAAACTTACAAGTAGATAGACATTTTAATTGCAACCAAAATTCTATTTTCAAAATTTCGATATCGCTTCCGGTTTTGACGTCATTTGCTTCTAAAGTTGAAATTTTAACTTCCGAAATTTAACAGATATTTGAAAATTTCTTTCGGACATATAATATTAGTAATAAAAGAAGAATTATACATTAATAAAATTTGTCCCAGATTCATCGGATCAGCCGCCATCTTGATATGCCTAATTTCTCTATAAAATTACTTTTTGGGATCAGGGTTTTCTCCGATTTGTATTATTTTCATGTATTTTTTATCATTGAATAATTCCTAACAATCGTGTGGGAGCCGATTTTTGAATTTCGATTTCAAATTTTAGTTATTTCCGGTTGAATTTTTGAAAAAACTCCCAAATCTGTCAAGACTCATATCTTGTGACCTTGAAATTTTGTGACCTTGTGACCTGCACCAATGTTGTTGCATTTTGTGAGATCTATCCAAATATACCAACATCGCTGACGTGCAACATCAACCTTTCATTCTACAGCCATTTGAAAATCGCGAATTTTAACTTTGAAGATCTCTGTCACGTGACCTAATGGACATATGACAATATTACTTGTGTATTCTTAATGTGTGTCATCTCACCTTTCTAAACATATATTACACTTGATATTTTGATCAAAATTGCGGCTTTTGAAATTTGAAAATTTTGGATTGCTCACTATAGTAACTGTGCGTAAATTTAAGGTGTCCTTATTCACCCAACCAACAACTCTTTTTAACTTCTTTCCAACTTCTACAATTTCAATTCGATCGATCTGAAAACTTACAAGTAGATTGACATTTTAATTGCAAAATCTATTTTCAAAATTTCGATATCACTCTGTAAAAGTACTTTATGCCATAAGGTTTTTTCCTATTTGAATTATTTTCATGTGTTTATTATCATTGAACAATTCCCCACAATTGTGTGAGAGTCGATTTTTGAATTGCGATTTCAATTTTTAGTTATTTCCGGTTGATTTTTTTGAAAAAAACTTCCCAAACTGTCAAGGCTCATATCTTGTGACCTATGCATTTTGTGACCTTGTGACCTGCACACAAGTTGTTGCTCTTTATGAGATCTATCCAAATATGTCACCATTGTGGACGTGCAACATCAACCCTTCATTCTACAGCCATTTGAAAATCCTGAATTTTAACTTTGAAAACTCTGTCACGTGACCTAATTAACATACGACAATTTTTCTTGTATATTCTTAATGTGTGTCATCTCACCTTTCTAAACATATATGTCACACTTTATATTTTGATCAAGTTTGAAAATTTTAGATTGCTTTCTATAGTAACTGTGTGTAATTTGGCAATGTCTATTTACCACCGACATTTTTAAAACGTTGAATATATCTCTTGATGGTATGATCATAATTGCTTGAAAATTTGAATATTCACCATTGGGCAGGTCATAATGGATATAACAATATTTTGTGGATGGGCGTGGCACATCCGTGTGAGATTATTATTTATTTAACTTCGTTGGATTTGGTACCGTGCCCATGTATTCATATCACCGTAACTGCAGTATGTCCATCGTTCATTTCTTAAATAAAATATCGAATCAAATGCCATCTTGAATTTCGATTTCAAATTTTAGTTATTTCTGGTTGAATTTTTGAAAAACTCCCAAATCTGTCAAGACTCATATCTTGTGACCTTGACCTTTTGTGACCTTGTGACCTGCACCAATGTTGTTGCATTTTGTGAGATCTATCCAAATATACCAACATCGCTGACGTGCAACATGAACCTTTCATTCTACAGCCATTTGAAAATCGCGAATTTAAACTTTGAAGAGCTCTGTCATGTGACCTAATGAACATATGACAATATTGCTTGTGTATTCTTAATGTACGTCATCTCGCCTTTCTAAACATATATCACACTTGATATTTTGATCAAAATTGCGCCTTTTGAAATTTGAAAATTTTGGATTGCTTTTTATAGTAACTGTGCGTAAATTTAAGGTGTCCTTATTCACCAAACCAACAACCCTTTTTAACTCGTTTCCAACTTCTACAATTTTAATTTGATCGATCTGAAAACTTACAAGTAGATAGACATTTTAATTGCAAACAAAAATCTATTTTCAAAATTTCAATATCACTTCCAGTTTTGATGTCATTTGCTTCTAAAGTTGAAATTTTAACTTCTGGAATTTAACAGATATTTTAATTTTTTTCGGACATATGATATTAGTAATAAAAGAAGAACTATTAATTAATAAATTTGTCCTAGAATCATCGGATCATCTTGATATGCCTAATTTCTCTATAAAAGTACTTTATGGTTTTTTTCCTATTTGAATTGTTTTCATGTGTTTATTATCATTGAGCAATTCCTCACAATTGTGTGAGAGTCGATTTTTTTCGATTTCAATTTTTAGTTATTTCCGGTGGATTTTTTGAAAAAACTCCCAAAACTGTCAAGACTCATATTTTGTGACCTTGACCTTTTGTGACCTTGTGATCTTCACACAAGTTGTTGCTTTTTATGAGATCTATCCAAATATGTCACCATTGTAAACGTGCAACATCAACCCTTCATTCTACAGCCATTTGAAAATCATGAATTGAAAAAACTCCCAAATCTGTCAAGACTAATATCTTGTGACCTTGTGACCTGCAACAATGTTGTTGCATTTTGTGAGATCTATCCAAATATGTCACCAATGTAAACGTGCAACATCAACCCTTCATTCTACAGCCATTTGAAAATCACGAATTGAAAAAACTCCCAAATCTGTCAAGACTCATATCTTGTGACCTTGTGACCTGCAACAATGTTGTTGCATTTTGTGGGATCTATCCAAATATGTCACCAATGTAAACGTGCAACATCAACCCTTCATTCTACAGCCATTTGAAAATCACGAATTGAAAAAACTCCCAAATCTGTCAAGACTCATATCCTGTGACCTGCAACAATGTTGTTGCATTTTGTGGGATCTATCCAAATATACCAACATCGCAACATCAACCTTTTATTCTTCAGCTATTGACATTTTACTACCGACTGCTACCTCTTTTTTAATACCGAAAGTTATCAAATTATGCATCCGAACGTTAAATGTTTTCACTTTTCTTAAAACCACAATGACTTTGAAATGCAACGTATCACCCCTGTGTCAAATGTGAAACGCACTGCATTGGTACCGTCCACGGTTCTAGTCATTTTTGTTTTTTTCGAATTCTGGTCAGAGCCCACAGCCCAAACTATAAGTGCCACATAGAAAGTGTTAACATTTCTCCTGAAAATGCCGCGAGACTAAATCAGGTGAATGTGTTTTCACACCATTTTGACCAACCGGAAATGATGTACGAAGCTGTGACTAACTTTAGGTTTTTTCTCATTTGTCACACAAGTTTTTAATCAATTTTGATCGCGTTTTTTTTTATTACTTTCAATCTTTGTTTACAAGATAGCAATTTAAGAATTATACATTTCCCAACTTTGTTGCTGAATTTTTTAATTTTAATTTTTGCCGTTTTGTTAACTTCTACAATTTTATTTCGATCGATCTGAAAATTTACAGATATATAGACATTTTGATTGGGAACTATAATTAATTTTCAAAATTTCGATATCACTTCCTGTTTTGGTGTTATTTGCTTTTAAAGTTGAATTTTGTACTTTCGGAATAATGAAGATATTTGAAAAATTTCTTTTGCAATTAACTATTTGTCTATTTAATGATGGTAAATTAAGAAAATCAACCACCATCTTGATATGACTAACTTTTGTAAAACTCAAAATGGGGCCTCAGGGTTAAATCTAATTTGCATAATTTTAGGTTTTCTAGAAACATTAATCTATTGCGCAAAAAAGTATGGGAAGGAATTTTTGAAATTTGCTTTTGCTTTTCTTTTATTTCCGGTTGAAATTTTTTAGTAATTGTCAAAACTTTCAAGGTTCATATGTTGCGACCTTGACCTTTGGTGACCTTTTGACCTGAACAAAAGCTGTTGCCCTTGATTATATCTACCCAATTGTATCTTCAGTATTGTTGTCCGATATTTACTTTCGGTTTTGCAGCCAATTGAAAATCACGACTTTTAACTTGAAAGATCTTTATTACGTGACCTAATTTGCAAAAGTAAGATTTTCTCACATGATCTTCTAAGGCTTAATCTCATCTTTCCATTATTATATCAAACTTGGTATTTTTATCAAAATTGTACATTTAAAAATTTGAAAATTTTGTAATTTCTTCTATACAAACTGTGCATGTTTTTCTTTAAATCGAAATAGAGTCTCAGGGGATAATTCGATTTGTGTTATTTTGATGTATATAGAATCTATAACCCATTGCTGAAATATATATGGAAACAGATTTTTTACAATTAAAATTTTCGAAACTTTGAAAGGTCACATATTGGGACGTTGGCATTTGGCGGTCTTTTGACCTGTACAAATGTGATAGTGCTCAAGAAGATATATCCAATGATATATTAAGCTTTATTGTAAAATATATACTTAAGGTTTTATCGGCATTGAAAAATTGCGAATTTTTCCTATAAAATGGTCTGCTCAATGCGTTTGGGCGATCTACAAGATATGAGTTTCAGCGATCCAAATTTATTTTTTAGTTCAATCGTTCTACATCCAGTAAAAATGATTCTAAGTTATTATATATCTTAAATAAAAGGAATTATTGTGTATTTCGTGTTGTGGGCGATGTATATGGAATATTTGGAAGGAAATTACAACCTTTGGACGTTTAAATTTTATCTCTTGAGCATCAATGATATTACAGTTGAGTGAAATAGTGGTCTAAGGGACACAACTCTATAATATAAAGTAAATATTAAAGATGTAAAGTCACGTTGTTAATTTGTTATACCTAGTCAACTTGTGACGAATTGCAGGATCCTATGTTATAATGAATGACATATTGAATGATAAGAGATAAATCTTTATTTGAAATAACAGTTTTATTTAGATAAAAGATACACCAAGTAACTAATGCGATCTTTGTGATCTGTAATGTCATATAGTGAATCATAATTTGTTATGTCCCTTAGATGAAATTGACTGAGGAAGGGTTCAAAGAATTTTCAAATATAACTGTAAAACGAATTTCTTAATTTCGTAAATTCTTAATATAGTTTAGATTGATACAATCCACTCACAAATTAGTTTTTTTTTTCTAAAAAGTCAGTTTTAAAGTTTAAAAAAAAGGTTTCTATATGTTTAAACTTTTTCAAATGACCAATGAAAAGTTTTAAAATAATCATAAGGGATATATTTTCTTATAAAACTCATAGATGTTCATGTGTAAGTGATGGCTTGCAAAACATAATATATCAAATTTCTGAATACGGGGATGGTTTCCAGAACGGTATGCATTGCTTCAGTGCTGTTAGGCGTACGGCTCTAGTTATAATTATAACGGTAACCATTGTTAAATGGATGGAATGAAAAGAAGATAAAATATTATTCATGAAGTTTTGCAATATATCGTAGTAACACTTATAGAAACTATTAATTTCATAAAAAATAGTGACTTAGCTTAATTAATGTGTGAAAATTGTACCCTGTATATACTTAATTTCGTGTAAAAATATTCCAAACAATATATCGGAGAAACAAAGAACAAATTACGCACTCGTTTTAATGCACACAGATCAGATATTAAATTTAAAAAAGGCAAGCCTGTTTCTAATCATTTCAATTTTGACGACAATTCATTTGACGATCTCACCCTAACACCAATTGAGAGCATAGAAATTGACTTGCCCGCAGATGAAACGATCAACTACTGTCAATCTAGAGAAGCCCATTGGATTGAAACATTAAATACAGACTTAATATTCACCATTATGTGGTTCATAACCATTATAAAAGTCTTCAAGAGAAATTTCCTCATGTCTATAAACAGAAAATAATAGTGGCATATTCCAAAAATCAGAACTTAATGACCATCTTGTTCATAGCAAACTAAAAACAATCTGTACATAACAGGAACTTTACTTCTATTTTTTTTCCTAATTTCAGATCAAAACAGAAGAAAACCATCCAACAGATCCAAACCCTTGATCCCAATTTCTCAATAAAATATTTGTTCCACACTAGGTATGTACATACCAAAACCAAAAAACGTTCATCGAAAAATTGTTATAATCGAACTTGACCACATCTTATAAGTTTCAATGCTCACACCAAGTTGTTTATGACTTCAAATCATTTGCAAGTATACAATAATTGAAGGTTGCAACTACAAACATTGAGTCTTTATGAGGCCGAACACTTACCAAAATAGTACACTCTGTTTGGAATTAACTTGTGTAAAACAACTACAGATTGATCTAGTAGATATATATTTGTAAGTTGCATATTTTAAAAGTATTTTCAGGTATAATTTATGACGCTTCTGATAATTGCATAATATCAATTAAATTGCATTAGAAAGAGATATTTGAAATGTAGATGAAATAAGGTATTCAGGCTTAGAAAGAAATAAACTATATCCTTACAAAACAAGGAAACCCCTACTGAAACCTGTTATGTGTCACTCAAAAAACATTTAGCAAACATTTAGCAAAATAGCCACAAATTTTCAAGTGAGAAGTGAGTATGCAAACAATCTTACTTTTGATCAAAATTGTCTGTAATAAATTCTGAAGACAAACATTTTTTTTCTTCATAGTTAACTTGTACCAGTAAATTTTTATATATAGTATCTTGACATTTAAACTCCAACTCCATATCAAAACGGTTGACCAACATAATAACAAATATAGCTAACATCAATGATATGTTGTTCTTCTCACAGGAATTTAGATGATCAAGTATAGGTCGGATTACCATACTATTCATTATCTGGAAAATAATATGAAAAATTTAACACAAAACCTTTAAATGTAGCTTGCTTCGTTTTATTGACTAAAAATATGAAACCTCTTTATCAAAGATCCTAAATAAACAAATTTCTTAGATAAACAAATTTTGATGCATTTACTAAGTCA
>JAUJPP010000864.1:0-11209 GCA_030562195.1 Nipponacmea schrenckii
AGATAATCTTGCAGAGGAGATTGGGTTCCAGGCCCCCGTGTATGCTTGGCTTGGAACCTGTGACTTGACATCCAAGGACAAATCTGGCTTTATCAGTCTTGTATCTTGTGACAATTCATTAGTCAGGGATATAGCTGACAAATATCAGCAGATTGTTCAAGTACCCTTACTTCTCCATATTTCTGTGGAACCAAAAGAGGTACCATAAAGATCCATCAGTTTTCGAAGACCAAGACCGCCAACTGGTAGCTCAAATTTCTCAACTGGACACATTCCTCAGATCTATAAATAATTACATTGGAAGTCATTCTCATTATTTCTACATGGATCTTTACAGGGTGTCTAAAGCGTGCAGAAAAAGAAGTACCAATGCAGAATCTGCTCAACCAACAACTCGCCGGTATTACAGCTATTAACTGTACAAGGATGGTATTCACCCAGGCAATTTAATTGGTAAAGTTTGGATGAAGAAGATCGCAGATCGGGCTACCAAAGACTGCTGGATCTAGATTTTTGTTACCACTCGTAGGGTGTTTGAAATTGCAATCATACTGTGAGGGCGTTCTTCGCTGGTGTGGTTGTTTATTACTTTCACTCCTGCATTGGTCAATGAAGTGAAAATCCAAATAGCTGATAAATATATCAACAAATACAGAGACTGGATATAAGCCCCTAGCAGGATTTTTAAAATAGCAATTTGATTGTACAACTCCTGTTTTGGTTACTATCTTGTTTATCCTGAATTAGACCAAAAAGCATCATGGCTGTCAACTGAGGAAAGAGATACAGAGCATTAAATTGACCACATCACCTAAGACAACCACATCTGGTTCGAAGTGGTAGCCTACAACATAAACCTCCGTGCTGTATGGGGAAGTATGACGACAGGAAGTGGCAACAGCCATTTGAGTGAATGTATGGGAACAATGGGGATTCCTAGCATGTCTACACATACTTTTTCGTCCATAGAACATGAAATTGGGAAATGGTGGTATGTTCTTATTTGGAAATCTTATTACTTTTGTATTGCCGTAAATTCAGATTTTTTGCTAGGAATTAATATGGAGAACGTAATATCTCTTGCAAAAAGTGAAATCACTACATTATTTTACTGGACTGAATAGTGCCCATACACATCACCATACTATAAAAAAAAGTAGTACCGAAAAAAATGGCCGCTTTTCTTTACTGAATTTAGAAGAAATTTAAAGGCCTTTTATTAAAATATCATTTATTTTTTCCAAATTTCACGATTGGAGTGCTGTAGTTTACATATCAGAGCTTGTGTTGACATAACAAATAGTTATTTTAATGGACATTTTACAGGTGAATTTCTGTTGTTAGTGAATGTCTCAATTTTTTCAAATAAATGGTAATTACACCTTTCAAAAACATTTTTTTTTTTATAAAGTTTTATTTAGGTGATCAAACATAATAGGGCATCCATATAACAAAAAATATGAAATGATAAAGGTCTAATTAAAAAGTTCACTTCAAACATTTTCAACCTATTTTGCAAGGTTCCGAAGCACCTTAATATAACTTCTATAGGGAGTAACAGACAATCGTAATAAGTGGTTGTCTGAGTCCAAAAGTCCGTTTCCGCTTTTCGTAGATCTAGGCCCAGATCTGCTACTGCTAAGCCTAATGACAGTAATGATGTTGAAAGACAAATTGTCATTAATTCTAAAGGAGGAAGGACTCCCATGCCCTTGACTATCTGAGATAATCTTGCAGAGGAGATTGGGTTCCAGGCCCCCGTGTATGCTTGGCTTGGAACCTGTGACTTGACATCCAAGGACAAATCTGGCTTTATCAGTCTTGTATCTTGTGACAATTCATTAGTCAGGGATATAGCTGACAAATATCAGCAGATTGTTCAAGTACCCTTACTTCTCCATATTTCTGTGGAACCAAAAGAGGTACCATAAAGATCCATCAGTTTTCGAAGACCAAGACCGCCAACTGGTAGCTCAAATTTCTCAACTGGACACATTCCTCAGATCTATAAATAATTACATTGGAAGTCATTCTCATTATTTCTACATGGATCTTTACAGGGTGTCTAAAGCGTGCAGAATAAGAAGTACCAATGCAGAATCTGCTCAACCAACAACTCGCCGGTATTACAGCTATTAACTGTACAAGGATGGTATTCACCCAGGCAATTTAATTGGTAAAGTTTGGATGAAGAAGATCGCAGATCGGGCTACCAAAGACTGCTGGATCTAGATTTTTGTTACCACTCGTAGGGTGTTTGAAATTGCAATCATACTGTGAGGGCGTTCTTCGCTGGTGTGGTTGTTTATTACTTTCACTCCTGCATTGGTCAATGAAGTGAAAATCCAAATAGCTGATAAATATATCAACAAATACAGAGACTGGATATAAGCCCCTAGCAGGATTTTTGAAATAGCAATTTGATTGTACAACTCCTGTTTTGGTTACTATCTTGTTTATCCTGAATTAGACCAAAAAGCATCATGGCTGTCAACTGAGGAAAGAGATACAGAGCATTAAATTGACCACATCACCTAAGACAACCACATCTGGTTCGAAGTGGTAGCCTACAACATAAACCTCCGTGCTGTATGGGGAAGTATGACGACAGGAAGTGGCAACAGCCATTTGAGTGAATGTATGGGAACAATGGGGATTCCTAGCATGTCTACACATACTTTTTCGTCCATAGAACATGAAATTGGGAAATGGTGGTATGTTCTTATTTGGAAATCTTATTACTTTTGTATTGCCGTAAATTCAGATTTTTTGCTAGGAATTAATATGGAGAACGTAATATCTCTTGCAAAAAGTGAAATCACTACATTATCTTACTGGACTGAATAGTGCCCATACACATCACCATACTATAAAAAAAAGTAGTACCGAAAAAAATGGCCGCTTTTCTTTACTGAATTTAGAAGAAATTTAAAGGCCTTTTATTAAAATATCATTTATTTTTTCCAAATTTCACGATTGGAGTGCTGTAGTTTACATATCAGAGCTTGTGTTGACATAACAAATAGTTATTTTAATGGACATTTTACAGGTGAATTTCTGTTGTTAGTGAATGTCTCAATTTTTTCAAATAAATGGTAATTACACCTTTCAAAAACATTTTTTTTTTTTATAAAGTTTTATTTAGGTGATTAAACATAATAGGGCATCCATATAACAAAAAATATGAAATGATAAAGGTCTAATTAAAAAGTTCACTTCAAACATTTTCAACCTATTTTGCAAGGTTCCGAAGCACCTTAATATAACTTCTATAGGGAGTAACTGACAATCGTGGTTGTCTGAGTCCAAAAGTCCGTTTCCGCTTTTCGCTAGACATGCGCATCACACAAGCGGAGGATTTGAAGAAAAAAATCAACTGGACATTTCTTGGCATTCAGGTTGCACGATATTATTAAATTACAGTTCCTTACTAAAAATGAATCAAGATGTATTTCTTATCAAAGGCGTAAGAACGCATCATGTTTGAAAAAAATACAAATCTTTTGACATCATCTTTATGTTTCCCTACTACAGGCTACAACCACGCCCATTGATTGGCTTTTATTTTTATTAAATATACAATATAGGGCTATATATTACATAGCTTACAAGTACACCTGCCTGTGAGTCTATTTCACATTTTAGCTTCAGAAAAGCTGGGCCCTGTTTTATATGTCTCTCAAATCAATGTTTTCTTTCTTTTCCCCCCAGTTTTTTTTTTTGTCAAAAAGGCCTAGGCTAGGCCTAATGGCTAAATAGAATCAATTAAATTGTCTGGTGCCTTTTCTTTTAGTCTTGGTACTTTGTACATAACATACGCAAGAATAATTTTCTAATTGGCCGGGAGCAGCGAGGGCTCAGTGAGTTAGATGCATGTTTGCTAAATTGAGGGTCTAGGGTTCAATTCCATCACAGGTCTAACTAGATGAATTTTCAACTTGGTTTCTGCCTGTCGGAGAGGCTGACATGGACAAAGCATCTAGTTGTTTGAAAAGTACAATGAACCGAGGCTACAGGCTGTGCAAGTTAAATACCTTGACAGATGGAAATCACAAAAAGAGTAGGGCCAGAAGAGGACGCAAAACTCCATTCATTTCATTTCTAGTTTCCCATTAACTATTTTTATAATTTCAATTCAGGTAAGTTAAAATGGAGAGAGAATTATGGGCAAAAAATACACTAGAACGTTCAGCAACACTTGGTCATGATGTTTATTATAGAGCTAGGAGCCGACATATTGATTGGCCCGAACCACTTTCAAAACAGAAAAAAACGGTAATTACTTCCTCTGTACAGTACTATTATTGGTCCTGAAATAGAATCTTCCAATGGGTACTAATAGTTTAATCTGCATGTGTGCAATGATGATAGGGTTAATATGAACATATTGGCATGATATTATTAAAAAAGGTATTCTGCTTAAAATTACAACATTTAGTACTGGTACCAAGGATGACAGACATTGCTCTGAAGGACTGAATTTCCCTGTTCTTTACCTTCACTGCTACATATAAGTGTCATTACTGGTTTGTAAACAAAATACTGTACCGGTACTTAATTTTTGTTCTAGAGAAGTGCTGTTAGCTACTCAACAATAGATGATGCTTTTGCTTCGATAGAAAATTTGTTATCCACAACTACTCATTCTTGCCAGGTAAGATAACACTCTTTTTGAAATAATTTATATAAGAAAACACTCTATAGCTTGTTGAATTTGGTACGTGTTGAGCTAGAGTTTATATTATAAAATACCGTATATTAAATGTATTGATCTGATGCCCCATACATTATGTAGTACCGGTATAATGAGTCTGAGAATGGCAATCCTATCTGGGCTTAGGTCAAGACATTGTTTGCATTTTGCTTGTTGAAGGGATCAGAAAAAAGTGACATTATACTGCTGATAGTCATCTAGAATTGACCCTACCTTCTATGAAGATTCCTCCCACTTAAACAAAATCACAAATGTGGCAAAATAATGTGTATTGCTGTCCTCAGTCCAGTAGGTTGCAGACAGACACATCATAAAACTCCTTGTAAGGAAGTAGTGACAGGTTGTTCTAGCTAGTTTTGTTCCTGAAAAGAAAAGTAGAAAAGAAATAAATGAAGCCTATATTACAATTCTGTAAAATAGCAAGTCGTAAGTGTGTACTCAACTAAATTTAAATTAAAATGGTACCTTGGCAATAGTTTATGTTTTTTGTTAATGCTTATCTCTTGCAGCAATACTTTAAAGGTTGTTTAAGTTTATCAACTGAAGATCGAAGACATTGTAGCAGATTTCATAACCATAATGCTTTACAGAAAATCAGAAAGGTAAGACTTGAATGTTGCTTGTAACCATGTATATATTATGCAGATTGCACATTGGGTGTTGCTTCGTAAAAGAAGGAAGATACCAGAGTATTTATGTGATTGTCTTTGCCCACTTGTTCTCGTTGTATGGTGTACCTGTAAGTCCAGGTACCAACAAGTGTGAATTTTAACAGGTGTTTAATATCTCAATATTAATATTTTTCAGCAGAGTAATAGTACATCTGAAGATGTCCATATGATGTTGCCACCTGGATCTTATTCTGTGTCAGCTAGATCTAATATTGATGGCAGTCAACAATCTCATATAGTACATATACGTGAAGGACAAACTGTCGACCTTAACTTTGTTTTATAGACAGTTTAGTTACCTTTCTCTCGGATGTCTTATGTTTTAGCTTTTAGGTTAAAAAATTTGTTATAACTATATTTGGGAAGTAAACTTTGATGAACAATTTAAAAATATATAATATTGATAATATTATTATAGGATTAAAAAATCATTAAAGATATCTATCGAAGTTAAATATCATGAAAGCTATAAACAAAATGGAAGGGGAAATATTGAAATATGTGTAATATTTTTTGGATATGTTTATTTTTAGTTTCAATTTATAAGCTTACATGTTGCCTTGTGTTATTTGTTTTTATTGTGTAATGCTTTGTCTAATTTTCACTATTGTGCAATAAATTAATTATTTTTTTTATTGTTTATACATAATTGTCCAATGGTATATATTTCAATTTCATACCACATAGGCATGATAGGCCTGCTCAGTTTCAAGTTCCCTTCTGAGAGACTTCATCACGTTTCAAGTTCCCTTCTGAGAGACTTCATCACGTAAGATAATTGGGTCTTCCATCCTAAAAATAGCAGTCAGATTTCTATTAAACAGCTATCGCATGATCCTACGACTGAAGATTCATCATGCAAGATTAGTGGGACTATCACCTTTCATGTGGATAGAATGTCTGCTTACATCTTCATGTAAGTAACCTTCATCACTGACAGGGAAAATTGGGTTCTAGAAACCTGCAAATCCTTGCCATGAGTTGCCTTGTCATCGCACGCTCACCTAGTCATTTAATGACTACAAAGTAAAAAAAAAAACATGATTTAAATTTTAATCCGAAACATTTATATGACAAAATAATTTTAATTAAATAATATTAAGTATTCAAAACTAGCACATATCAGACCTTATAATTTCATGACAGTGACATAAAAAGAAGTAATTATGTATAATATTTATGTAGACCAGATACTATTTATTTAAATATTGTATATACAGGAATTAATTAACTGGAAAAGAATAAAAAATAATGTGATATGCATCTAGTTTCTATGAAATAAACAAATATGAAATGAATAGCACTTTAAAGAAAATGAAATATAAGCTTGATGTTAATTCATATTTATTTTTATACATGTAGAGGTTCCTAGTTCCAAAAGCAAAACACTTCATAGTGTTCGGTTATTAACTACTGAACAAGTCTTGTCATATCAGGAGCTAACAAAAGGGAAGACAACAAATATTGTGAAACCAAAACAGTTTCATTACTGATGCCTGAAAGCATGGCAAGTAAGAAAAAAATTCATATTCATGAATAGATGAAAATAAGAAATGTGAAAATCAAATTAATGCTGCTTGCATAGATTTATCATAACTTGTTTCTCTGATACTTCAGGGCAGATAAAGATTTGTTTCGAACGTATTTGTTTGGCCCGTTTAGGGTAAAAACCTGCGCTATATTCAGAATTATACAGTATATATAAAACATGCAGAAATAAAGAATTAAATGATTATTAGATAAGTATTGTGGTGATAAATATCACTAATGCCAGGTTATTACAAGTCTAGTCCATTATCAATACTGGCTATAACAATCTCTAGCTTATAATATACAGTATGTGTCTTAATAATAATATAATAATAGTATACCTTAATAAGAACTCTTTAAAAAGTATCATAGAAACACAAGTTGCATACCATAAACACACAGATTGTGTATATCTCTTGGAATTACAAGGCAATTAGAGCAAATACAGTAATAACAGACAGACAAAGCTACCAAATTACTATTTCAAAAAATTAAAAATCTACATTTGTTTGACAAGAACCTAATAACAACAAAATACTGAAAAGTCTATAAAAGTAAAAAATGCCTCTCAATTGACATTATTGTTAAATTGTGGGTACCGGGGTACAAGTTAACTTGTGAGTAAATCAAATTAGTATTGTACTGGTACCGGTATCACAAGATAATTAATCGGTACCGGTACTGTGAATTAAATACATTTCTGCATAAACTAAACATATAACAATAAACTACTCTCTATTTTAGTAGAGTTGCATCTAACTGTTTCAATTTGGGTAAAGCTAATGTCATCTTTCTTCTATAATGAGGAGAGATCTTCTTATCTTCACCATACCAAAGAGGGTTTCTCTCCATATAGACTGTTTCAAGATGTGGTAAACCCTGTAAATTATCAATCTCATTCCATGATTCCACTTGATTATCATTAAACCAAAATTCTGCTAGTTCTGTCAAATGAGAAATATTTTCAATCTTCTTGATTCTGTTGTTGGATAAATCTAGAGTGTTGATTTGAATGTTTTTGTCTAAACCCTCAATCTTTTCTATACCATTATGGCTGATATACAATTCTTCTAAATGTATTAAATTATCAAAACCTTCTAGTTTCAGGATCCTGTTACTCTGAATACTAATGCACCTTAAATTTGTCAATTTATCCAATCCTTTTAATTGTGTTATTTTATTTTTACCAAGAAATAAACTATGAAGCTTTGAAAGGTTGTCCAAATTTTCTATATCTCTAACTCTATTGGCACCCAGTTCAAGCATCTCTAAATCAACCAATGTTCCAATTCCTTCGATTTTCTCAATTCTGTTGTTCACAAGATATAACTTTTTCAACTTGGTTAGCCCATCAATGCCTTGGATAGTTTTAATCCTATTGAATGAAAGGTCCAATGTTTCTAAATTCACCAAACTTTCTAAGTTTTCAATCAGCTCTAATTGATTATCATATAAATCAAGTTCAGTAAGAGTAGCCAACGTTGACAGTCCTTCAATCTTCTTAATCAAATTCTGTCGAAAACATAATGTTTCAATATTTGGCAAGTTTTCCAAATTTTCAATTTTCCCTATTCGACTCTGGTTGAAATCTAAGTCGACAGCATTTCTATCCACTACAACGACTTCACGAACCGCTTCCATCGTGGCGTGACCCTCGTTTTCTTCATTCAAATTTACATCATTATTTTCTGCCATTTTGAAAACTTCTTTTTAGATAATAAGGCAAATCACTTTTCCAGAATAGTACACAGGTAAACAAATACACACATTAGAGAGCTATTTGTTAAGGGAGGTAACTAGTTTGATACTTATTAAACCAAACTACATTTAAGTTATCAATTAATTCAAATACTTATCGTACCTTATTTAAATGATTTTTCAGTCCGTAGCTCAGAGCAGTAATTAGGACCATGTTTTGCAACATTAAAACAGACTTAGTTGCATTATTGGTCTGTGTTAATCTGTTGTTTTATGACATTGTTTTATGTTAGATCTAGAAGAAAATACCAATATGAGCTTTGAAATGTTCAAATAAGGGAAATAATGACATTAGTATTGGTTTCTGGATGCGTTTAAAAATCACCAAACATCCCATGTTGCTGTTCATTTGTAAACCTTTTAAATCCCGAAACAGATTTATAATCGAGTGCAACTGCTTTAAGGATCTAAAGTTGGGCTTTTTTTTTTCAATTGTGAAGGGATGCCTTCATGGAGAGTAGTTTAGCCAATCTATTCCTAATGGGCTAGTCCGAAAATTGCTAACTCTATTCTAAGCCTCTGATAGCAATTTGGACAGATATGGCTTGGGGAGAGTCAGAAAAACTAAACTAAAAACTTCGTGGGTGTGGGGATTTTAAACGTATTTACATACCTCGAATCCACCAAACCTCGATTTATTTGGAAAGATGGATGTTTTTGTAGTTCAATCATACCATCATTATCCCCCTACAACTCTCATGTCAAGCCTATGGTTGCGTCAATTTTATTTTTTTTTTTCAAGAATTTCAATTGCTCAGTCTTCATTTCAATTTCCGCGCGCATCGAAAATTTCGACGTTTAAAATCTAAAAAAGACTGGAATTAATAAAATAAGGATATAGTTTAAAAAGGTAGCCTAATTTGGAGAAATAGGTTTGGGTGAAAGCTGCTTGGTTTGTTAGGAAATAAATGAACCACACAAAATATACTGCAACAAAATGTTTATTTGAATAAAACACGATCAAAATACATCTAAAATTTCGTAAATCTTTTTGAAAAAATTCATATTCTGAATTGAGATTAAACTTTCATTTGAATAAATATCGTAATAATTAAAAATATAAATATTTGAATCTATTATACATCATATAATATATCATTTTTTTCCTGAAAAAAAGAAGAATAACATTGATATAAATGAAATTGAGATCAATTTTCTTAAGTTGCTGTATGCAAGTTCGGGATACCATGAAGGGATTTACTGTCCGAAATTATGAATTCTTCGCATGATCCTAAAACCTCCTCTATTGGCTTGTGGGAACCTCTGAATGCCCTGTCTTCTAGCCGAAGGGTGACGTCTACCAGAAGGAAGTCTTGGCATGGCAACTAAATTGCCTGAACTATTCGTGCTACATCGAACTCTAATTCCCATTGTTTTCTGGCAAGTTTCTTCACCAGATAAGAGAAACTGTTCTACTGCAAAACGTCTGGTCTTGGGATCGCAGACGGAAAGAGACATATCAGGAACTGTGTACATGCAATTGGAATCTGTGTTACCGCGTTTCCTAGCAGGCACCAAGCTACCATTAGCATCAGGAAGGCAATCACCAGTATCAGCAACGATAGTTTCTGGGCAGTTTTCTGTACCACTAACTTTGGAGATGATCATATTGTATTTTTTGTCGGCATCACACGCAGTAACAACAGGTAAACCATAGTTACATTCTACAAATAGAAAGATTATTTTCTTAATAACTCATCAAAACTGATTTCTCGAAGAAACTTATCTGATAAAGCATAGTGTTTGCGGTTACGGACGTCATCAAATACTTAGCTTTAGTGAGACTGCTGGAAACACGGTCATCTGATTGAAAATTGCAATAGAGCAAATTGATGCTATCAGTTACCCCGATACACAATTAAGAAAACATCTTGACAATCCGTTTAGTCTTTATAATTCTCAAGAATTAATTATAGAATACAACAATTTTTATAAGCTTGTATCTTATAATAGCAGCTATAATGGAATTAAAATCTTGAAGACGCCTAACAGATTTTATTTTTAACTGATCTGGTGATTCACAATTGAATTGTCAATATTCTTTTTCTGTATGTTTAAGAATGTAAATTATCTTTGCTCTATAGATTATATAATAATAATAATTGGTCTGATAATACATTCAATAGTTAAGTCACGAGCACTTTAACATATACTTACTGGGTTTACGCAAACGAGGAAAGCGTCTACCTAATACAGGTCCAACTAAACACACAGCTACAAACGTGAGAATAAGTACTTTCAACTTCATATTCATGCCTGTAATAGAAATAACTTTCACTCTCATTTCGTGAATAAATTATTGAGGATGACAATGCTAGACAAAATACCGAGATCTATGTTAGGTTTTACTAGGATTTATAAGATCAATTCATCAATAAAATCCAGATTCAAAAGATTTTGTATGTCAGTGTATTTACGTACTTTCAAGTTTAAAGTGTATTGTATTGGTCGTTATCAAAGAAGACTTACCTTTCTAACTGCAGTTCGGATCACAATGTACATTGGTAATTTTGGAAGTTAACTTTATATGAAAAAA
>JAUJPP010000082.1:0-26163 GCA_030562195.1 Nipponacmea schrenckii
TATATTCTTGTGTTCCATGAATACAGCCCATTGAATAAATATCGAATTCAATGGGCTAACATTATATACGTTGTCCACATTAAACTTTCCGAGATATGCATAATTGAAAATAGAGGATTTTAGATATTGATGTCGATTATTCTGCGACTTCAAACAGAATAATAATGTGTAAATTCATATATAAATCAATATATAAATAATATGCATAAACAACATTTCTCATAATCAGCGTTTTATCCTTTTCTCATTTCAACGATATGTGACACGGAAGGTTAAAAACCAGTTCAAATAGTAAAATTCTAAATAAAATTTAACATTTCAGAAATATAGGTTTAAGAATGATACAAATGGTGATAATAGCACTTTATATTTTAAAATTTCACACAGAGTTGTAAAATAATATAGGTAATAAACAGCCCTATCGAATTATGGAATTTTTTAAGTCCGTAAAAGTAACAATTTGTTGGATTCAATTCCGAAATAAACCAAATATATCCCGAGTTGCCACAATAAGATTGCCTAGTCATTTAAAGGAAAAGCTAAATTCCGACGGTACCATTCATAACATACAATGCTTTACGACATTTATACATACGATTCCAAAGCATCTTATGAATATGGTAGAAAAGCCTTTAGGTTCTTTATTTTACCAAATAATGTTGTGGTAAAGTTTTAATTTAATGTAAACCATTTTGTTTCATCTGAAGAAAACACGTGCTTTACATCAGATAATGCAACAATAAAATATATTTCTTTCAAAGAGACAAAAAAAAGGAAAACTAGAGCCACTTGTGGCACAGAGCGGGACTTTGCTAACGTCGCAAATTGCAACAAAAAGACAGAAACATCTGATTTTCTAGGATAAACTGGCCAAAGCAATAAGGTATCTGTGTGCAAGTTAATTTTTAAAAAAAAACGTATTTCCTACAAACGTAATACGCTGACCCATATATAAGGAAAACTGAAAATTTACCCGGATGTGCCACGCCCATCTAATTCTTTTCAGCGTGAATCTAATCACATTCAAAATGCATATTCACAGTACAAATCTGAAGTTTGTACATCCAATAGATCACGAGATATACACACATACATTTCAAAAAACGTAAATACGGCAAAATGTACTTTTATTTTCAAAAATAAAAAATTTCAATTTTCATTTTAAAATCTTTTGTTATACATCTTTGGAAAGAGGACAAAAAGCACCTTAAGAATCTAAAAAAATTAACACTCTAAATTAATTAGGTCACGCTCTAGAGCAGTCCAAAGTTGCGAATTTTGCTGTTTTCGGGCAGCTATAAAACCGGAAGTGGAGGTCGGAGGTCAAAGGTCAAAGTATCAACTGATAGCCAAGGTCAATGACCTTTGACCTACCAAAGGTCAAAGTTACCAAAGGTCAAGGTCACGATAAATAAGCCTCCAAACTTTGAAAAAATTCAACCGGATGTTGCAAAAATGCAAAAGCAAAATTCAAAAATCGGCTCCAACAGTTTTTTTCGTAATCGACTGAAGCTACAAGAAATGTAAACATCACGGAAATCAGACATAACCCTGAGGCCCCATTTTGAGTTTTACAAAAAAGTAACATTTCAAGATGGCGGCCAAAGTTTCACTTCCGGTTCGGATTTTTTCTTCTTCGTTTTTTTGTCTTCTAATTTAATTAAGATTGACATAAATTTTGTTGCGCTACATCAATTACAGCACAAGTAGGTCAACCGGAAGTTTAAAACCCCTTTTTACGTTGAAACAGGAAATAAAGAAAAAATTTTTGACTCTGCCAATGTTTTTAAATTCATGACACTTGAAGGCACCCAAATTTTCAGATCAATCAGTCTTAAAATAGCAAAGTTGCAAAAAAGTGCAAAATACGGCAAAAAAATGTGTGCTACGAATTTTCGAATTTCAAATTTTTTTCAACTGCTATCTTGTTTGAAACTAGTTCAAGTTTTTAAAAATGCAAACCCGAAGAAAATCGATCAAAAATTGCGACATCTAGAGCCATTTTCCTACTTTTTTGGTTAGTTGCAACGCAGCACTTCTGGTTTTGCAAAAAAGTTCCTTTTTATATTTATGCAACACGTTGCCACTATAAAAGGGTCTAGAGAAGTTGTGAAAAAATTGCAACTATTGTAGCCTAGGCACAGTGAGGTGTGTAAATTTCAAAAAAAAAAAAAAAACTAGAGCCACACGTGGCACAGAGTGGGACTTTGCTAACGTTGCAAAAATTTCAATAAACAGGCCGAAACATCTGATTTTCTGGGAGAAACTGGCCAAAGCAACGAGGTATCTGTGTGCAAAGAATTTTTTGGAAAAACGTTATTTCCTACAGATGTAAAGCGCTGACCGATATAACTGGTAAATTGGAAGTTTACCCGTATGTGCCACGCCCATCTAATTTACTTTTGCGTAAATCTAATCTCATACAAAATATATATTCATGGTTCAAATTTGAAGCTTGTACATCTAATAGATCACGAGATATACACAAAAACGTTTCAAAAAAGCAAAATGTACTTTAATTTTAAAAGTCCAAAAATTAAATTTTCATTTTAAAAACTTTTGTTGTGCATCGCTGGAAAGAGGACAAAAGGCGCCTTCGGAATGTGAAAAAAATAACCCTCTAAATTAATTAGGTCACGCTCTAGAGCAGTCCAACGTTGCAAAATTTGCTGCTTTCGAGCAGCTATAAAACCGGAAATAGACGTCAATAGTCTAATGCCAAATTGTCAACTGATAGCTTAAGTCAGTGACCAATGACCTTGTAAAGGTCAAGGTCACCAAAGGTCAAAGTAACTAGAAATAAGCCCCCAAACTAAAAAAAAAAACTGATTTTTTGCAAATGTCGCAAAATTGCAACAAACAGGCAGAAACATTTGATTTTTTGGGATAAACTGGCCAAAGTAATGAGATATATGTATGCAAGGTACTTTTTTGAAAAACGTTATTTACTGCAGCCGTAATTCGCTGACCGATATAAATGGTACATTTGAAGTTCACCCGGATGTGCCACCCCCATCTCGTTTTTTTGGAGGGGAATCTAATCATATTCAAAATGTATATTCACAGAAAAAATTTTGAAGCTTGTACAGCTCATAGATCACGAGATATACACACATACATTTCAAGGAAGCGAAAATACGGCAAAATGTACTTTTCTTTGCAAAAATCAAAAAATTCAATTTTCATTTTACAAACTTTTGTTATATATCGTTGGAAAGAAGACAAAAAGCACTTTAAGAATCTGAAAAAATTAACACTCTAAATTAATTAGGTCACGCTCTAGAGCAGCCCAAAGTTGCGAATTTTGCTGTTTTCGCGGAGCTATAAAACCGGAAGTAGATGTCGGAGGTCAAAGGTCAAAGTATCAACTGATAGCCAAGGTTAATGACCTTTGACCTACTAAAGGTCATGGTCATCAAAGGTCAAGGTTACGAGAAATAAGCCCCCAAACTTTGAAAAAATTCAACCGGATGTTGCAAAAATGCAAAAGCGAAATTCAAAATTCGGCTCCCAATGTTTTTTTTTGCAATCGACTGAGGATTCCAGAAATGTAATTATCGCAGAAATTAGACATAACCCTGAGGCCCCATTTTTACTTTTACAAAAAAGTAACATTTCAAGATGGCGGCCAAAGTTTCACTTCCGGTTCGGATTTTTTCTTCTTCGTTTTTTTGTCTTCTAATTTAATTAAGATTGACATAAATTTTGTTGCGATACATCAATTACAGCACAAGTAGGTCAACCGGAAGTTTAAAAACCCCTTTTTTCGTTGAAACCGGAAATGAAGCCAAAATTTTTACTCTGCCAATGTTTTTATATTCGTGAAACTTGAAGGCACCCAAATTTTCAGATCAATCGGTCTTAAAATAGCAAAGTTGCAAAAATGTGCAAAATACGGCAAAAAAATGTGTGCTACGAATTTTCGAATTATGAAATTGTTCAACTGCTATCTTGTTGGAAATTATTTCACGTTTCCAAAAATGCAAACCCGAAGAAAATCGATTGAAAATTGCGACTTCTAGGGCCACTGACCGACTTTTTAGGTATGTTGCAATGCAGCACTTCCGGTTTTGCAAAAATGTTCAAATGTTCATTCATTAGAAACGTCGCCACTACAGAAGGTCTGGAGATGTTGTGAAATTGCTGCAACTATTGCAGCCTAGGCTGTGTGAGGTGTGTAAATTTCGAAAAAAAAAAAAAAACTAGATCCCCAGGCTTCGCGAGGTTCTGACGCAGTGCGTAGCAGTTTTGATATACGCTTTAAAACTACCCCACAAAGTAGCTATAGAACACTAACATTATTTTACAGAGTATAAGTCGTTTTTTTTCAAAGCGTAATTGGTTCGCTGAAACTCGTGTCATGTAGATCGCCCAAACGCATAATTCAACAAACAGTTTTTAACAATGAAATTCGCAATTTTCAAATGGTGATAAAACGGAAAGTATACATCGTACATCAAAATATAATATATCAATGGATAGATCTTTTCGAGAGCTATCACATTTGTGCAGCTCACAAGGTCACCAAATTTCAAGGTTACAATATACGACCATTCGAAGTTTTTATATATTACTATCAGGTAAATATCAAAATCAAAATCAAAATTCAAAAATCGGTTTCCAAAAATGATTAAGAAATCAATATTACATTCTATAGACATCAAAATTACACGAATCGGAGTATCTCCAGAGGCCCCATTTCGATTTAAAGAAAATTACGCACAGTTAGTAGAGAAGAAACACAAAATTCTCAAATACTAAAAAGCGCATTTTTGGTGGAAATATGTGGTTTTATATATCATTACAAAGAGCAGATAAACTGTAATAAGATTCAATATGAATTTTTGTTATTTATAAATTAGTTCACGTGACAGAGCTCTTTAAAAATAAAAATCACAAATTTCAATCGGTTATAAAACCGGAAGTAGACATCGGACAACACAAATGAATATATCATTGAATAGACATCATCAAGGGCAATAAATCTTGTTATGGTCACAAGGTCACCAAAGGTCAAGGTCACGAAATACGGGCCTTTGAAATTTTGATCATTACCAAGAAAATTAAAATGGAAATAAAAGAAAATCAAAATAAAAAATCAAAATTCGGCGTCTAAACAAAATTGAGCAATCGACTCTAGTTATAAGATATGACAAAATAACGAAAATCGCTTTATCCCCTGAGGCCCCATTTTGAATTTTACAAAAGTTTGACATTTCAATATGGCGGTTGATCTTTTGCTTCCGGTCCGGATTTTTTCATCTTCGTTTTTTTGTATGACTATTTGTAGCATGTTGCAAAACGAAGTTTTGAAATATCTTAAGAATTCCGGAAGTTAGGTTTCTAAAATTTACAAGAGAATAACTTCAAAACCGGAAGTGACGTCAAAAATTTGAAAAATAATTTGAGATCACATTTAAAATGTCTATCTACTTATAATTTTTCAGATGGATGAGAATAAAATTGTAGAAGTTGAAAAAAATGCAAATATTGAAATTAAAAAAGTCAGCTACAAAAGTAATGAAATTAGCAGTTTAAAACTGCAGTTAAGTAGCTAGCAGTTTAAAGTAGCTAACAAAAGAAGTTCTGTCAAAATCAGTTGAAAAATAGAGGAAATAAACAGCAAAAACCCAAAATAGCGCTATTGCCCACAGCTCGTTTCCGGTTGACCTCAATGGCGTCATTTTGCATTTAACAAATACAAGTCACGCAGTTTGAATAGCAGACAGCAACAGGTAGTTTGTGGCATGTCGCCTTCTTAGAGAATAATCGAATGTGAAATTCGAAAAAAAAAAAAAACTAGATCCCCAGGCTTCGCGAGGTTCTGACGCAGTGCGTAGCAGTTTTGATATACGCTTTAAAACTACCCCACAAAGTAGCTATAGAACACTAACATTATTTTACAGAGTAGAAGTCGTTTTTTTTACAAAGCGTAATTGGTTCGCTGAAACTCGTGTCATGTAGATCGCCCAAACGCATAATTCAACAAACAGTTTTTAACAATGAAATTCGCAATTTTCAAATGGTGATAAAACGGAAAGTATACATCGTACATCAAAATATAATATATCAATGGATAGATCTTTTCGAGAGCTATCACATTTGTGCAGCTCACAAGGTCACCAAATTTCAAGGTTACAATATACGACCATTCGAAGTTTTTATATATTACTATCAGGTAAATATCAAAATCAAAATCAAAAAATTTAAAAATCGGTTTCCAAATATGATTCAGAAATCAATATTACATTCTATAGACATCAAAATTACACGAATCGGAGTATCTCCAGAGGCCCCATTTCGATTTAAAGAAAATTACGCACAGTTAGTAGAGAAGAAATACAAAATTCTCAAATACTAAAAAGCGCATTTTTGGTGGAAATATTTGGTTTAATATATCATTACAAAGAGCAGATAAACTGTAATAAGATTTAATATGAATTTTTGTTATTCATAAATTAGTTCAAGTGACAGAGCTCTTTAAAAATAAAAATCACAAATTTCAATCGGTTATAAAACCGGAAGTAGACATCGGGCAACACAAATGAATATATCAGGGGATAGATATCATCAAGGGCAATAAATCGTGTTCAGGTCATAAGGTCACCAAAGGTCAAGGTCACAAAATATTGGCCTTTAAAGTTTTGGTCATTACCAATAAAATTAAAATGGAAATAAAAGAAAATCAAAATCAAAATTCAAAAATCGGCTCCCAAATAAAGTTGCGCAATCGACTCTAGTCATTAGATATGAAAAAATAACGAAAATTGCTTTATCCCCTGAATTTGAATTTAAAATTTTACAAAATTTTGACATTTCAATATGGCGGTTTGTCGTTTGCTTCCGGTCCGGATTTTTTCATTTTTGTTTTTTTTTTATGACTATTTCTAGCATATTGCAAAAAGAATTTTTGAAATATCTTGAAAATTCCGGAAATTGTTTTTTAAAATTTAAAAGCGAATAACTTCAAAACCGGAAGTGATATCGAAAATTTAAAAATAGATTTTGATCGCATTAATAGTGTCTATCTATCTGAAAGTTTTCGGGTGCATCGGAATAAAATTGTAGAAGTTGAAAAAAACGCAAAAATTGAAATGCAAAAAGTCAGCTATAAAAGTAATGAAATTAGCAGTTTTAAACTGCAGTTATGTAGCTAGCAGTTAAAAGAAGCTAGCAAAAGAAGTTCTGTCAAAATCAATTGAAAAATAGAGGTAATAAACAACAAAAACCAAATAAACGCCATTGCCCACAGCTCGTTTCCGGTTGCTCTAAATTACGTCATTTTACATTTAACAAATACAAGTCACGCAGTTTGAATAGGCAATAGTAACAGGTAGTTTGTGGCAAGTTGCCTTCTTAGAAAACAGTCGAGGGTAAAATTCGAAAAAAAAAAAAAAATAGATCCCCAGGCTTCGCGAGGTTCTGACGCAGTGCGTAGCAGTTTTGATATACGCTTTAAAAAATACCCCACAAAGTAGCTATAGAACACTAACATTATTTTACAGAGTAGAAGTCGTTTTTTTTACAAAGCGTAATTGGTTCGCTGAAACTCGTGTCATGTAGATCGCCCAAACGCATAATTCAACAAACAGTTTTTAACAATGAAATTCGCAATTTTCAAATGGTGATAAAACGGAAAGTATACATCGTACATCAAAATATAATATATCAATGGATAGATCTTTTCGAGAGCTATCACATTTGTGCAGCTCACAAGGTCACCAAATTTCAAGGTTACAATATACGACCATTCGAAGTTTTTATATATTACTATCAGGTAAATATCAAAATCAAAATCAAAATTCAAAAATCGGTTTCCAAATATGATTCAGAAATCAATATTACATTCTATAGACATCAAAATTACACGAATCGGAGTATCTCCAGAGGCCCCATTTCGATTTAAAGAAAATTACGCACAGTTAGTAGAGAAGAAATACAAAATTCTCAAATACTAAAAAGCGCATTTTTGGTGGAAATATGTGGTTTTTTTATATCATTACAAAGAGCAGATAAACTGTAATAAGATTCAATATGAATTTTTGTTATTTATAAATTAGTTCACGTGACAGAGCTCTTTAAAAATAAAAATCACAAATTTCAATCGGTTATAAAACCGGAAGTAGACATCGGACAACACAAATGAATATATCATTGAATAGACATCATCAAGGGCAATAAATCTTGTTATGGTCACAAGGTCACCAAAGGTCAAGGTCACGAAATACGGGCCTTTGAAATTTTGATCATTACCAAGAAAATTAAAATGGAAATAAAAGAAAATCAAAATAAAAAATCAAAATTCGGCGTCTAAACAAAATTGAGCAATCGACTCTAGTTATAAGATATGACAAAATAACGAAAATCGCTTTATCCCCTGAGGCCCCATTTTGAATTTTACAAAAGTTTGACATTTCAATATGGCGGTTGATCTTTTGCTTCCGGTCCGGATTTTTTCATCTTCGTTTTTTTGTATGACTATTTGTAGCATGTTGCAAAACGAAGTTTTGAAATATCTTAAGAATTCCGGAAGTTAGGTTTCTAAAGTTTACAAGAGAATAACTTCAAAACCGGGAGTGACGTCAAAAATTTGAAAAATAATTTGAGATCACATTTAAAATGTCTATCTACTTATAATTTTTCAGATGGATGAGAATAAAATTGTAGAAGTTGAAAAAAATGCAAATATTGAAATTAAAAAAGTCAGCTACAAAAGTAATGAAATTAGCAGTTTAAAACTGCAGTTAAGTAGCTAGCAGTTTAAAGTAGCTAACAAAAGAAGTTCTGTCAAAATCAGTTGAAAAATAGAGGAAATAAACAGCAAAAACCCAAAATAGCGCTATTGCCCACAGCTCGTTTCCGGTTGACCTCAATGGCGTCATTTTGCATTTAACAAATACAAGTCACGCAGTTTGAATAGCAGACAGCAACAGGTAGTTTGTGGCATGTCGCCTTCTTAGAGAATAATCGAATGTGAAATTCGAAAAAAAAAAAAATAGATCCCCAGGCTTCGCGAGGTTCTGACGCAGTGCGTAGCAGTTTTGATATACGCTTTAAAACTACCCCACAAAGTAGCTATAGAACACTAACATTATTTTACAGAGTAGAAGTCGTTTTTTTTACAAAGCGTAATTGGTTCGCTGAAACTCGTGTCATGTAGATCGCCCAAACGCATAATTCAACAAACAGTTTTTAACAATGAAATTCGCAATTTTCAAATGGTGATAAAACGGAAAGTATACATCGTACATCAAAATATAATATATCAATGGATAGATCTTTTCGAGAGCTATCACATTTGTGCAGCTCACAAGGTCACCAAATTTCAAGGTTACAATATACGACCATTCGAAGTTTTTATATATTACTATCAGGTAAATATCAAAATCAAAATCAAAATTCAAAAATCGGTTTCCAAATATGATTCAGAAATCAATATTACATTCTATAGACATCAAAATTACACGAATCGGAGTATCTCCAGAGGCCCCATTTCGATTTAAAGAAAATTACGCACAGTTAGTAGAGAAGAAATACAAAATTCTCAAATACTAAAAAGCGCATTTTTGGTGGAAATATTTGGTTTAATATATCATTACAAAGAGCAGATAAACTGTAATAAGATTTAATATGAATTTTTGTTATTCATAAATTAGTTCACGTGACAGAGCTCTTTAAAAATAAAAATCACAAATTTCAATCGGTTATAAAACCGGAAGTAGACATCGGGCAACACAAATGAATATATCAGGGGATAGATATCATCAAGGGCAATAAATCGTGTTCAGGTCATAAGGTCACCAAAGGTCAAGGTCACAAAATATTGGCCTTTAAAGTTTTGGTCATTACCAATAAAATTAAAATGGAAATAAAAGAAAATCAAAATCAAAATTCAAAAATCGGCTCCCAAATAAAGTTGCGCAATCGACTCTAGTCATTAGATATGAAAAAATAACGAAAATTGCTTTATCCCCTGAATTTGAATTTAAAATTTTACAAAATTTTGACATTTCAATATGGCGGCTTGTCGTTTGCTTCCGGTCCGGATTTTTTCATTTTCGTTTTTTTTTATGACTATTTCTAGCATATTGCAAAAAGAATTTTTGAAATATCTTGAAAATTCCGGAAATTGTTTTTTAAAATTTAAAAGCGAATAACTTCAAAACCGGAAGTGATATCGAAAATTTAAAAATAGATTTTGATCGCATTAATAGTGTCTATCTATCTGAAAGTTTTCGGGTGCATCGGAATAAAATTGTAGAAGTTGAAAAAAACGCAAAAATTGAAATGCAAAAAGTCAGCTATAAAAGTAATGAAAATTTGCAGTTTTAAACTGCAGTTATGTAGCTAGCAGTTAAAAGAAGCTAGCAAAAGAAGTTCTGTCAAAATCAATTGAAAAATAGAGGTAATAAACAACAAAAACCAAATAAACGCCATTGCCCACAGCTCGTTTCCGGTTGCTCTAAATTACGTCATTTTACATTTAACAAATACAAGTCACGCAGTTTGAATAGGCAATAGTAACAGGTAGTTTGTGGCAAGTTGCCTTCTTAGAAAACAGTCGAGGGTAAAATTCGAAAAAAAAAAAAAAAAAAAAAAAAAAGACATTTCGAAAACAAAGCAGTGCGTTCGATGAACGCACTGCAACTAGAGCCGTACGCCTAACGGCACTGAAGCAGTGCGTTCCATCCAGGGATTCGTACGTTCGTTCGTTAAGCAAAAGACAAAAAGGGTATATTAAAAAAAAAAATGTGCATCAGAAATGGATTTTGATTTCATAACAAACGCTCCCATACCCCCCTTTCCCCTCTTTGCCCCTCCCCATCCTTAGTCCTCATCATCAATTAAGATAGATAATAAGTTAAAATCATAATAAAAAATGGATAGAGGGTCGTTTAATCTAAAGATATCCGGATCGCCGAAACTCATATTTGTAAATCGCCAAAACGTAAGAATAATACCCAATACAAAGTAGATTGTTTTATATATTAAATTCGCAATTTTCAGATGGCGATGAAACCAAAAGTAGATATCGTACAATAAAAATATATATAGCATTGGATAGACAATGTCGAAGCTATATACAAATCGAAAGGTCACTAATGGTTCAAGTTGTCTTAAGTCGCCAGGGTATAACATTGAGACACCACATAAATAGCGCGGCCTAACATTTTAAAATTTATATTGAATAGAGTTTCGTCCCTTAGACCATTATTCCAGTCAACTATATATTATTGTTGCATAATTATAAGAGATAAAATTTAAAATTCTAAAGGTTGTAATTTCGTTCCAAATATTCAATATTTACATCACCCACAACAGGAAAAACATATATAACAAATTTGAATCATTTTAACTGGATGTAGAACGATTAAACTAAAAAATAATTTCAGATCGCTGAAACTCATATCTTGTAGGTCGCCCAAATGCAACACATTAAACAGATTGTTTTACAGGGAAAATTCGCAATTTTCAAATGGCGATAAAAGCGGAAGTATATATCTTACAATAAAGCTTTATATATCATTGGATAGAACTTCTCGAGAGCAATCATATTTGTACAGGTCAAAAATTCGTCAAAGGTCAACGTCACAATATACGACTCTTCAAAGTTTTTAAAAATTTTAATCGTTAAAAAATTAAAATCAAAATCAAAATTCAAAAATCTGTTTCCATATATATTTCGGCAATCGGTTATAGATTCTATATACATCAAAATAACACAAATCGAGCTATCCCCTGAGACTCTATTTCGATTTAAAGAAAAACACGCACAGTTAGTATAGTTGAAATTACAAAATTTTGAAATTTTTAAACGCGGAATTTTGATTAAAATACCAAGTGTGATATATTAATAGAAAGGTGAGATTAAGCGTAAAAGGAATATGTAAGAAATTCTGTCCTATGTAAATTGGGTCACGTGATAGAGCTCTTGAAAGTTAAAATTCGTGATTTTCAATTGGCTGCAAAACCGGAAGTAAACATCGGACAACAAAAGTGGGGATACCATTGGGCAGATATAATGAAGGGCAATAACTTTTGTTCGGGTCAAAAGGTCATCAAAGGTCAAGGTCACGAAATATGACCGGTTAAAGTTTTGACAATTACTGAAAAAATTCAACCGGAAATAAAAGAAAAGCAAAATCGAAATTCAAAAATCCCTTCCCATACTTTTTTGCGCAATCAATTGATGTTTCTAGAAAATCTAAAATTATGCAAATTAGACTTATCCCTGAGAACTTATTTCAGTTTTAGAAAATTTAGTCGTATCAAGATGGCGGAAAATCCGTTACTTCCGGTTCGAATTTTCTTAATTTGGCATCATTCAATAGACAATTGTAGCTAATTGCAAAAGAAATTTTTCAAATATCTTCATTATTCCGGAAGTGCAAAGTTCAACTTTAAAAGCAAATAACATCAAAACCGGAAGTGATATCGAAATTTTGAAAATTAATTATACTTCGAAATCCAAAGGTCTATATATCTGTAAGTTTTCAGATCGATCGAAATAAAACTGTAGAAGTTAGAAAATGCAAAAAATTTCAAATTCAAAGTGTCAGCGAGAAAGTTGGGAAATGTATAATTCTTAAATTGCTATCTTTTAAAACTAAATTCAATGTAGTTACCTAAAAAAAAACGATAAAAATCGGATCAAAAATAAAGCCGCAAATTGAAAAACAAAGAAAAACTGTAGACGGCGCTACGTCATTTCCTGTAGGTCAAAATGGCGTCAAAATACATTCATCAGATTTACTCTCGCAGCATTTTCGGGAGAAATGTTAACAGAATGTGCGTGGCATGTGCAGTTTTGGCTGGGCGCTCTGACCAGAATTCGAAAAAAAAAAAAAAAAAAAAAAAAAACATTTCGAAAACAAAGCAGTGCGTTCGATAGAACGCACTGCAACTAGAGCCACTAGTGGCACAGAGTGGGACTTTGCAAATGTCGCAAAATTGCAACAGACAGGCCGAAACATCTGATTTTCTAGGAGCATATGGCCAAAGCAACTAGGTATCCGTGTGCAAAGAATTTTTTGGAAAAACGTTATTTCCTACTGACGTAATTCGCTGACCTATATAAATGCTAAATTAAAAGTTTACCCGGATGTGCCACGCCCATCTCATTGTTTTTTGCGTAAATCTAATAAAATTCAAAATATATATTCACGGTACAAATTTGAAGCTTGTACATTTAAAAGACCACGAAATATGCACAAATACATTTCAAAAAGGCAAAATGTACTTTAATTTTAAAAGTGCAAAAATTAAATTTTAATTTTAAAAACTTTTGTTATACATTGCTGGAAAGTGGACAAAAAGCCCCTTAAGAATCTGAAAATAATAAACCTCTAAATTAATTAGGTCACGCTCTAGAGCAGTCCAAAGTTGTGATTTTTCCTGTTTTCAGGCAGCTATAAAACCGGAAGTGGACGTCGGAGGTCAAATGTCAAAGTATTAAATGATAGACACGGTCTATGACCTTTGACCTACTTAAGTTCAAGGTCACCAAGGGTCAAGGTCACGAGAAATAAGCTTCCAAAATTAGAAAAAAATATTAACTGCTTTCCTATTGTCGAAAAATTGCAACAAACAGGCCGAATTATCTGATTTTCTGCAATAAACTGGCCAAAGCAATGAGGTATCTGTGTGCAAAGTACTTTTTAAAAAAAGGCTATTTACTGCAGCCGTAATTCGCTGACCCATATAAATGGTAAATAGGAATTTTACACGGATGTGCCACGCCCATCTCATTTTTTTTATATAAATCAAATCACATTCAAAATGAATATTCACGGTACAAATTTGAAGTTTGTACATCTAATAGATCACGAGATATACATACATACATTTCAAGCAAACGTAAATACGGCAAAATATACTTAAATTTTCAAAAATCAAAAACTTCAATTTTCATTTTAAAAACCTTTGTTATACATCGTTGGAAAGAGGACAAAAAGCACTTTAAGAATCTGAAAAAAATAACACTCTAAATTAATTAGGTCACGCTCTAGAGCAGTCCAAAGTTGCGAATTTCGCTGTTTTTGGGCAGCTATAAAACCGGAAGTAGACGTCGGAGGTCAAATGTCAAAGTATCAACTGATAGCCAAGGTCAATGACCTTTGACCTACTAAAGGTCATGGTCACCAAAGGTCAAGGTCACGAGAAATAAGCCCCCAAACTTTGAAAAAATTCAACCGGATGTTGCAAAAATGCAAAAGCGAAATTCAAAAATCGACTTCCAATGTTTTTTTGCAATTTTTATGTTCTTTCATTTGACACCAAAATCATCTCAATCGGATAAGCCATAATGTCTGAATTAAATTTGCGCAATTTCAGAAAAATCAAAATGGCGGCGAAAGTTGCGCATGCCGCCTTGATTTTATTTTCTTCGCTTTTTTGTATGGCTAATGGCTACCCGATGATACAAGTTTGAATCTCATACATTAATAAAACCGGAAGTTATTCAACCGGACGTAAAACTCTATTTTTCGCAAAAACCGGAAGTGACGCAAAAATTTTGACCTACTTTTTGGAAATCATTCCTTGGGCTACATATACTCAATTTTTTTTAGATAAATCGGATGGAAAATAGCAAAGTTGCAAAAATGTGCAAAATACGGCAAAAAAATGTGTGCTAGGAATTTTCGAATTTTGAAATTTTGAAATTGCTATCTTGTTGGAAATTATTTCAAGTTTCCAAAAATGCAAACCCGACGAAAATCGATTGAAAATTGCGACTTCTAGAGCCACTGACCGACTTTTTAGGTATGTTGCAATGCAGCACTTCCGGTTTTGCAAAAATGTTAAAATGTTCATTCATTAGAAACGTCGCCACTACAGAAGGTCTGAAGATGTTGTGAAATTGCTGCAACTATTGCAGCCTAGGCTGTGTGAGGTGTGTAAATTTCGAAAAAAAAAAAAAAAAAAAAAAAAAAAAAAAAGAGACATTTCGAAAACAAACTGGGACTTTGCGGTAGCAAAGTCCCACAACTAGAGCCACTTGTGGCACAGAGTGGGACTTTGCTAACGTCGCAAATTGCAACAAACAGGCCGAAATATCTGATTTTCTGGGAGAAAGTGGCCAAAGCAACGAGGTATCTGTGTGCAAAGTACTTTTTTGAAAAACATTATTTCCTACAGACATAATTCGCTGACCCATATAAATGGCAAATTGGAAGTTTACCCGGATGTGCCACGCCCATCTCATTTTTTTTTGGCGTGAATTTAATCACATTCTAAATGTATATTCACAGTACAAATTTGAAGCTTGTACATCTAATGGATCACGAGATATACACACATACATTTCAAAAAGCGAAAATACTGCAAAATGTACCTTTATTTTCAAAAATCAAAAAATTCAATTTTCATTTTAAAAATTTTTGTTATACATTGTTGGAAAGAGGTTAAAAAGCACCTTAAGAATCTGAAAAAAATAACACTTTAAATTAATTAGGTCACGCTCTAGAGCAGTCCAAAGTTGCGAATTTTGCTGTTTTCAGGCAGCTATAAAACCGGAAGTTGATGTCTGAGGTCAAAGGTCAAAGTTTCAACTAATAGCCAAGGTCAATGACCTTTGACCTACTAAAGGTCAAAGTTACAAAAGGTCAAGGTCACGAGAAATAAGCCCTCAAACTTCGAAAAAATTCAACCGGATGTTGCAAAATTGCAAAAGCGAAATTCAAAAATCGGCTCCCACAGTTTTTTTCGAAATCGACTAAAGCTACAAGAAATGTAAACATCGCTGAAATTAGACATAACCCTGAGGCCCCATTTTGAGTTTTACAAAAAAGTGAAATTTCAAGATGGCGGCCAAAGTTTCACTTCCGGTCTGGATTTTTTCTTCTTCGTTTTTTTGTCTTCTAATTTAATTAAGATTGACATAAATTTTGTTGCGATACATCAATTACAGCACAAGTAGGTCAACCGGAAGTTTAAACCCTTTTTACGTTGAAACCGGAAATGAAGCAAAAATTTTGACTCTGCCAATGTTTTTAAATTCATGGCACTTGAAGGCACCCAAATTTTCAGATCAATCGGTCTTAAAATAGCAAAGTTGCAAAAATGTGCAAAATACGGCAAAAAAATGTGTGCTATGAGTTTTCGAAATTCGAAACTTTTTAACTGCTATCTTGTTGGAAATTGTTTCAAGTTTTTAAAAATGCAAACCCGAAGAAAATCGATCAAAAATTGCGACTTCTAGAGCCACTGACCGACTTTTTACACATGTTGCAATGCAGCACTTCCGGTTTTGCAAAAATGTACCAATTTATATTCATTAGAAACGTAGCCACTACAGAAGGTCTGGAGAAGTTGTGAAAATGCTGCAACTAATGCAGCCAGGGCTGTGTGAGGTGTGTAAATTTCGAAAAAAAAAACTGTTTTAACTTTTCCCTTCTGTTTTTCTAAGTAAAAAAATTCAACCGGAAATTGCGAAAAAGCAAAAGCGATATTCAAAATTCGGCTCCCACAGTTTTTTTCGCAATCGAATGAAATTCACATTTACATCAAATTTATGCAAATTCATATTCACCACGAGGCCCCATTTTTGATTTTACAAAAGTGTGAAATTTCAATATGGCGGCCAAAGTTTCACTTCCGGTCTAAATCTTATTTTAAAATCGGCTGTAGAATTTTACTTTATATCGATGACCAAAATTTCGTTGACCTACATTACTTACAGCGGAATTTGTCCCTGTTTTTCGAACCGGAAGTTCAAGTACATTTCATGTGAAAACCGGAAGTGACGCAAAAATTTTGATTGTTTCAATTTGTTTACTTTACTGACTTTTATGTGCAAAATGAATTTCATATTGATCGGACAATTAATAAAAAAGTTGATTTTTTTTGTCAAAAATTTTAAATTTCGATTCCAAAAAGTGTGCAAAAAAGTTTCAATTTTCGACATTTTTAAACTGCTATCTTGTGGGATTTATACAGCAGATTCTAAAACTGAAAACCCGAGGAAAAATCGGACCAAAAATGCGACCTCTAGAGCCATTGACCTGTTTTTTACTATTTTCGGCTGTAGCACTTCCGGTTGTGCAAAAATGTTCCAATTTATATTCATTAGGAAGGGTCCCAAAATCTAAGGTCCAGGAATGTTAAATGGTTGCTGCAACTATAGCAGTCTAGGCACAGGAAGGTGTGTAAAAATCGAAAAAAAAAAAAAACTAGAGCCACATGTGGCACAGAGTGGGACTTTGCTAACGTTGCAAAATTGCAACAAAGAGACCGAAACATCTGATTTTCTGGGAGAAACTGGCCAAAGCAACGAGGTATCTGTGTGCAAAGTACTTTTTTGAAAAACATTATTTCCTACAGACGTAGATCGCTGACCGATATAAATGAAAATTTGGAAGTTTACCCGGATGTGCCACGCCCATCTCATTTATTTTGCCGTAAATCTAATCACATTTGAAATGTATAGTCACGGTACAAATTTGAAGCTTGTGAAGCTAATAGATCACGAGATATACGCAAAAACATTTCAAAAAAACAAAATGTACTTTAATTTTAAAAGGGCAAAAAATTAATTTTTATTTTTAAAACTTTTGTTATACATCGCTGGAAAGTGGACAAAAAGCGCCTTAAGAATTTGAAAAAATAACCCTCTAAATTAATTAGATCACGCTCTAAGGCAGTCCAAAGTTGTGAATTTTGCTGTTTTCGGGCAGATATAAAACCGGAAGTAGACGTCGGAGGTCAAATGTCAATGTGTCAAATGATAGTCAAAGTCAGTGATCTATGACCTTGTAAAGTTCAAGGTCACCAAAGTTCAAGGTCACGAGAAATAAGCCCCCAAACTCGAAAAATAACTGATACTTTTTGCTAATGTTGCAAATTGCAACTAACATGCCGCAACATCCGATTTTTAGGGATCAACTGGCCAAAGCAATGAGGTATCTGTGTGCAAAGTACTTTTTTAAAAAAGGCTATTTACTGCAGCCGTAATTCGCTGACCCATATAAATGGTAAATCAGGATTTTACCCGGATGTGCCACGCCCATCTAATTTTTTTTATATAAATCAAATCACATTCAAAATGAATATTCAGGGTACAAATTTGAAGTTTGTACATCTAATAGATCACGAGATATACATACATACATTTCAAGCAAACGTAAATACGGCAAAATATACTTAAATTTTCAAAAATCAAAAACTTCAATTTTCATTTTAAAAACCTTTGTCATACATCGTTGGAAAGAGGACAAAAAGCACTTTAAGAATCTGAAAAAAATAACACTCTAAATTAATTAGGTCACGCTCTAGAGCAGTCCGAAGTTGCGAATTTCGCTGTTTTTGGGCAGCTATAAAACCGGAAGTAGACGTCGGAGGTCAAATGTCAAAGTATCAACTGATAGCCAAGGTCCATGACCTTTGACCTACTAAAGGTCATGGTCATCAAAGGTCAAGGTCACGAGAAATAAGCCCCCAAACTTTGAAAAAATTCAACCGGATGTTGCAAAAATGCAAAAGCGAAATTCAAAAATCGACTTCCAATGTTTTTTTGCAATTTTTATGTTCTTTCATTTGACACCAAAATCATCTCAATCGGATAAGCCATAATGTCTGAATTAAATTCGCGCAATTTCAGAAAAATCAAAATGGCGGCGAAAGTTGCGCATGCGGCCTTGATTTTATTTTCTTCGCTTTTTTGTATGGCTAATGGCTACCCGATGATACAAGTTTGAATCTCATACATTAATAAAACCGGAAGTTATTCAACCGGACGTAAAACTCTATTTTTCGCAAAAACCGGAAGTGACGCACAAATTTTGACCTACTTTTTGGAAATCATTCCATGGGCTACATATACTCAATTTTTTTAAGATTAATCGGTCTTTAAATAACAAAGTTGCAAAAATGTGCAAAATACGGCAAAAAAATGTGTGCTACGAATTTTCGAATTTTGAAATTTTGAAATTGCTATCTTGTTGGAAATTATTTCAAGTTTCCAAAAATGCAAACCCGACGAAAATCGATTGAAAATTGCGACTTCTAGAGCCACTGACCGACTTTTTAGGTATGTTGCAATGCAGCACTTCCGGTTTTGCAAAATTGTTCCATTTTATATTTATGCAACACGTCGCCACTACAGAAGGTCTAGAGAAGTTGAGACAATGTTGCAACTATTGCAGTCTAGGCGCAGTGAGGTGTGTAAATTTCGAAAAAAAAAAAAAAAAAAAAAAAAAAAAAAAAAAGAATTGACAAACCGAAAACAAACTGGGACTTTGCGGTAGCAAAGTCCCACAAAAAAAAAGAATAGACATTTCGAAAACAAACTGGGACTTTGCGGAAGCAAAGTCCCACAACTAGAGCCACTTGTGGCACAGAGTGGGACTTTGCTAACGTCGCAAATTGCAACAAACAGACAGAAACATCTGATTTTCTAGGATAAACTGGCCAAAGCAATAAGGTATCTGTGTGCAAGGTAATTTTAAAAAAAAAAACGTATTTCCTACAAACGTAATACGCTGACCCATATATAAGGAAAACTGAAAATTTACCCGGATGTGCCACGCCCATCTAATTCTTTTCAGCGTGAATCTAATCACATTCAAACTGTATATTCACAGTACAAATCTGAAGTTTGTACATCCAATAGATCACGAGATATACACACATACATTTCAAAAAAACGTAAATACGGCAAAATGTACTTTTATTTTCAAAAATAAAAAATTTCAATTTTCATTTTAAAATCTTTTGTTATACATCGCTGGAAAGAGGACTAAAAGCACCTCAAGAATCTATAAAAATTAACACTCTAAATTAATTAGGTCACGCTCTAGAGCAGTCCAAAGTTGCGAATTTCGCTGTTTTCGGGCAGCTATAAAACCGGAAGTTGAGGTCGGAGGTCATAGGTCAAAGTATCAACTGATAGCCAAGGTCAATGACCTTTGACCTACCAAAGGTCAAAGTCACCAAAGGTCAAGGTCACGAGAAATAAGCCTCCAAACTTTGAAAAAATTCAACCGGATGTTGCAAAAATGCAAAAGCAAAATTCAAAAATCGGCTCCCACAGTTTTTTTCGTAATCGACTGAAGCTACAAGAAATGTAAACATCGCGGAAATTAGACATTACCCTGAGGCCCCATTTTGAGTTTTACAAAAAAGTGACATTTCAAGATGGCGGCCAAAGTTTCACTTCCGGTCCGGATTTTTTCTTCTTCATTTTTTTGTCTTCTAATTTAATTAAGATTGACATAAATTTTGTTGCGATACATCAATTACAGCACAAGTAGGTCAACCGGAAGTTTAAACCCTTTTTACGTTGAAACCGGAAATGAAGCAAAAATTTTGACTCTGCCAATGTTTTTAAATTCATGACACTTGAAGGCACACAAATTTTCAGATCAATCGGTCTTAAAATAGCAAAGTTGCAAAAATGTGCAAAATACGGCAAAAAAATGTGTGCTACGAATTTTCGAATTTCGAAATTTTTCAACTGCTATCTTGTTGGAAATTATTTCAAGTTTCTAAAAATGCAAACCCGAAGAAAATCGATCAATAATTGCGACTTCTAGAGCCACTGACCGACTTTTTAGGCATGTTGCAACGCAGCACTTATGGTTTTGCAAAAATGTTCCAATTTATATTTAATAGAAACGTCGCCACAACAGAAGGTTTAGAGAAGTTGTGAAATTGCTGCAACTATTGCAGCCTAGGTTGTGTGAGGTGTGTAAATTTCGAAAAAAAAAAAAAAAAAAAAAAAAAAAAAAAAAAACGAAAACAAACTGGGACTTTGCGGTAGCAAAGTCCCACAACTAGAGCCACATGTGGCACAGAGTGGGACTTTGCTAACGTTGCCAAATTGCAACAGACAGGCCGAAACATCTGATTTTCTGGGAGCATATGGCCAAAGCAACGAGGTATCTGTGTGCAAAGAATTTTTTGGAAAAACGTTATTTCCTACTGACGCAATTGGCTGACCTATATAAATGCTAAATTGAAAGTTTACCCGGATGTGCCACGCCCATCTCATTTTTTTTGCGTAAATCTAATAACATTCAAAATATATATTCAAGATACAAAATTGAAGCTTGTACATTTAAAAGATCACGAGATATGCACAAATACATTTCAAAAAGGCAAAATGTACTTTAATTTTAAAAGTGCAAAAATTAAATTTTGATTTTAAAAACTTTTCTTATACATTGCTGGAAAGTGGACAAAAAGCCCCTTAAGAATCTGAAAATAATAAACCTCTAAATTAATTACGTCACGCTCTAGAGCAGTCCAAAGTTGTGAATTTTGCTGCTTTCGAGCAGCTATAAAACCGGAAATAGACGTCAGAAGTCTAATGCCAAATTGTCAACTGATAGCCAAAGTCAGTGACCAATGACCTTGTAAAGGTCAAAGTCACCAAAGGTCAAAGTCAGTAGAAATAAGCCCCCAAACTAAAAAAAAAAAAGATTTTTTGCAAATGTCGCAAAATTGCAACAAACAGGCAGAAACATTTGATTTTTTGGGATAGCCTGGCCAAAGTAATGAGATATATGTATGCAAGGTACTTTTTTGAAAAACGTTATTTACTGCAGCCGTAATTCGGTGACCGATATAAATGGTAAATTTGAAGTTCACCCGGATGTGCCACACCCATCTCGTTTTTTTGGAGGGGAATCTAATCATATTCAAAATGTATATTCACAGTAAAAATTTGAAGCTTGTACAGCTAATAGATCACGAGATATACACACATACATTTCAAACAAGCGAAAATACGGCAAAATGTACTTTTCTTTGCAAAAATCAAAAACTTCAATTTTCATTATACAAACTTTTGTTATATATCGTTGGAAAGAGGACAAAAAACAATCTAAGAATCTGAAAAAATTAACACTCTAAATTAATTAGGTCACGCTCTAGAGCAGCCCAAAGTTGCGAATTTTGCTGTTTTCGGGCAGCTATAAAACCGGAAGTAGACGTCGGAGGTCAAAGTTCAAAGTATCAACTGATAGCCAAGGTCATTGACCTTTGACATACTAAAGGTCAAGGTCGCCAAAGGTCAAGGTCACGAGAAATAAGCCCCCAAACTTTGAAAAAATTCAACCGGATGTTGCAAAAAAGCAAAAGCAAAATTCAAAAATCGATTTCCAACATTTTGATCGCAATCGACTAAGCTTTCCAGAAATATAAACATCACACAAATCGCTCTTACCGTAGAGGCCCCATTTTGAGTTTTACAAAAAAGTGACATTTCAAGATGGCGGCCAAAGTTTTACTTCCGGTCCGAATTTTGTCTTCTTCGTTTTTTTGCCTTTTAATTCAATTAAGATTGACATAAATTTTATTGCGATACATCAATTACAGCACAAGTAGGTCAACCGGAAGTTTAAACCCGTTTTACGTTAAAACCGGAAATGAAGCAAAAATTTTGACTCTGTCAATGTTTTCATATTCGTGACACTTGATAGCACCCAAATTTTCAGACCAATCGGTCTTAAAATAGCAAAGTTGCAAAAATGTGCAAACTACGGCAAAAAAATGTGTGCTATGAATTTTCGAATTTCGAAATTTTGTAACTGCTATCTTGTTGGAAATTGTTTCAAGTTTTCAAAAATGCAAACCCGAATAAAATCGATTGAAAATTGCGACTTCTAGAGCCACTGACCGACTTTTTAGGTATGTTGCAATGCAGCACTTCCGGTTTTGCAAAAATGTTCCATTTTATATTTATGCAACACGTCGCCACTACAGAAGGTCTGGAGATGTTGTGAAATTGCTGCAACTATTGCAGACTACGCTGTGTGCCCTGTGTAAATTTCGAAAAAAAAAAAAAACTAGAGCCACACGTGGCACAGAGTGGGACTTTGCTAACGTTGCAAAATTGCAACAAACAGGCCGAAACATCTGATTTTCTGGAAGAAACTGGCCAAAGCAACGAAGTATCTGTGTGCAAAGAATTTTTTGGAAAAATGTTATTTCCTACATATGTAAAGCGCTGACCGATATAACTGGTAAATTGGAAGTTTACCCGTATGTGCCACGCCCATCTAATTTACTTTTGCGTAAATCTAATCTCATACAAAATATATATTCATGGTTCAAATTTGAAGCTTGTACATCTAATAGATCACGAGATATACACAAATACGTTTCAAAAAAGCAAAATGTACTTTCGTTTTTAAAAGTGCAAAAATTAAATTTTCATTTTGAAAACTTTTGTTGTACATCGCTAGAAAGAGGACAAAAGACGCCTTAAGAATCTGAAAAAAATAACCCTCTAAATTAATTAGGTCACGCTCTAGAGCAGTCCAAAGTTGCGAGTTTTTCTGTTTTCGGGCAGCTTTAAACCGGAAGTAGACGTCAGAAGTCTAATGCCAAATTGTCAACTGATAGCTAAAGTCAGTGACCAATGACCTTGTAAAGGTCAAGGTCACCAAAGGTCAAAGTCACTAGAAACAAGCCCCCAAACTAAAAAAAAAACTGATTTTTTGCAAATGTCGCAAAATTGCAACAAACAGGTAGAAACATTTGATTTTTTGGGATAAACTGGCCAAAGTAATGAGATATATGTATGCAAGGTACTTTTTTGAAAAATGTTATTTACTGCAGCCGTAATTCGCTGACCGATATAAATGGTAAATTTGAAGTTCACCCGGATGTGCTACGCCCATTTCGTTTTATTGGAGGGGAATCTAATCACATTCAAAATGTATATTCACAGTAAAAATTTGAAGCTTGTACAGCTAATAGATCACGAGATATACATACATACATTTCAAGGAAGCGAAAATACGGCAAAATGTACTTTTCTTTGCAAAAATCAAAAAATTCAATTTTCATTTTACAAACTTTTGTTATATATCGTTGGAAAGAGGACAAAAAACAATCTAAGAATCTGAAAAAATTAACACTCTAAATTAATTAGGTCACGCTCTGGAGCAGCCCAAAGTTGCGAATTTTGCTGTTTTCGGGCAGCTATAAAACCGGAAGTAGACGTCGGAGGTCAAAGTTCAAAGTATCAACTGATAGCCAAGGTCAATGACCTTTGACCTACTAAAGGTCATGGTCACCAAAGGTCAAGGTCACGAGAAATAAGCCCCCGAACTTCGAAAAAAATTCAACCGGATGTTGCAAAAAAGCAAAAGCAAAATTCAAAAATCGATTTCCAACATTTTGATCGCAATCGACTAAGCTTTCCAGAAATATAAACATCACACAAATCGCTCTTACCGTAGAGGCCCCATTTTGAGTTTTACAAAAAAGTGACATTTCAAGATGGCGGCTAATGTTTCACTTCCGGTCCGGATTTTTTCTGCTTCGTTTTTTTTTCTTCCAATTTAATTAGGATTGACATAAATTTTGTTGCGATACATCAATTACAGCACAAGTAGGTCAACCGGAAGTTTAAACCCGTTTTACGCTGAAACCGGAAATGAAGCAAAAATTCTGACTCTGCCAATGTTTTCATATTCGTGACACTTGAAGGCACCCAAATTTTCAGATCAATCGGTCTTAAAATAGCAAAGTTGCAAAAATGTGCAAAATACGGCAAAAAAATGTGTGCTATGAAATTTCGAATTTTGAATTTTTTTAATTGCTATTTTGTTGGAAATTGTTTCAAGTTTTCAAAAATGCAAACCCGACGAAAATCGGTCCAAAAATGCGAGTTCTAGAGCCACTGACCGACTTTTTAGACATGTTGCAATGCAGCACTTCCGGTTTTGCAAAAATGTTCCAATTTATATTTAATAGAAATTTCGCCACAACAGAAGGTGTAGAGAAGATGTGAAATTGCTGCAACTATTGCAGCCTAGGCTGTGTGCCCTGTGTAAATTTCGAAAAAAAAAAAAAAAAAAAAAAAAAAAAAAAAGACAAACCGAAAACAAACGGGGACTTTGCTGAAAGCAAAGTCCCACAACTAGAGCCACACGTGGCACAGAGTGGGACTTCGCTAACGTTGCAAAATTGCAACAAACAGGCCGAAACATCTGATTTTCTGGGAGAAACTGGCCAAAGCAACGAGGTATCTGTGTGCAAAAAATTTTTTTGGAAAAATGTTATTTCCTACAGATGAAAAGCGCTGACCGATATAACTGGTAAATTGGAAGTTTACCCGTATGTGCCACGCCCATCAAATTTTACTTTTGCGTAAATCTAATCAAAATATATCTCATAAATCTCATACAAAATATATATTCATGGTACAAATTTGAAGCTTGTACATCTAATAGATCACGAGATATAAACAAATACGTTTCAAAAAAGCAAAATGTACTTTAATTTTAAAAGCCCAAAAAATTTAAATTTTCATTTTAAAAACTTTTGTTGTGCATCGCTGGAAAGAGGACAAAAGGCGCCTTGGGAATGTAAAAAAAAAAACCATCTACATTAATTACGTCACGCTCTAGAGCAGTCCAAAGTTGTGAATTTTGCTGCTTTCGAGCAGCTATAAAACCGGAAATAGACGTCAGAAGTCTAATGCCAGATTGTCAACTGATAGCTAAAGTCAGTGACCAATGACCTTGTAAAGGTCAAGGTCACCAAAGGTCAAAGTCACTAGAAATAAGCCCCAAAACTAAAAAAAAAATGATTTTTTGCAAATGTCGCAAAATTGCAACAAACAGGCAGAAACATTTGATTTTTTGGGATAACCTGGCCAAAAAAATGACATATATGTATGCAAGGTACTTTTTTGAAAAACGTTATTTACTGCAGCCGTAATTCGGTGACCGATATAAATGGTAAATTTGAAGTTCACCCGGATGTGCCACGCCCATCTCGTTTTTTTGGAGGGGAATCTAATCATATTCAAAATGTATATTCACAGTACAAATTTGAAGCTTGTACAGCTAATAGATCACGAGATATACACACATACATTTCAAGGAAGCGAAAATACGGCAAAATGTACTTTTCTTAGCAAAAATCAAAAAATTCAATTTTCATTTTACAAACTTTTGTTATATATCGTTGGAAAGAGGACAAAAAGCAATCTAAGAATCTGAAAAAATTAACACTCTAAATAAATTAGGTCACGCTCTGGAGCAGCCCAAAGTTGCGAATTTTGCTGTTTTCGGGCAGCTATAAAACCGGAAGTAGACGTCGGAGGTCAAAGTTCAAAGTATCAACTGATAGCCAAGGTCTATGACCTTTGACCTACTAAAGGTCATGGTCACCAAAGGTCAAGGTCACGAGAAATAAGCCCCCAAA